>PVKN010014996.1:0-18782 GCA_004027915.1 Capromys pilorides
ATTATCTGTCAAAGCATATGCTTTTATGAAGACAGGTCTCTTAGGGTGGAGAAAGTTGGCAACCACCTGGTATCTATGATAAATCTTACAGCTGCCTGACTTCACTTGTGTTCATGCATCCTACTTTATAATTAGAAGGGGATTAAGTCCCTTTGGACTCCTTTGTTTCACAATTACATCTGTACAACAATTTCTTTTTCTAAATGTCACTAACTTTTTATAGCTAAAAGATCAATTAAGTTATAAAATATCTTGCATTCTGTACTTGTTGTTTCCTTGAAGAAACGTGTTCTATTCTCTGTAATACCTAGAAGTTAAGCCTATATATTAGTCAGATGCAGGTGAACAATTTCAACACGACTGCTTCAGAAAGTATGCTGTAAAACCCGCAGCTTATGGTCTGCCAGATAGCTCAGAGGATTAAAGTCCCTGCTTAGGCAGACACAGGGACCTGGGTTCAATCCCTGGCATGCCATACCTGCCCCATGCCTGGGCACCTTGAGACAGCAATTGAGACTGAGTGTGGTGATAAGTGTCTGTAATCCCAGCGCTTGGGAGACTGAAAAGAGGACGATCAGTTCTCAGAGCCTCACTGGCGTGTGGCAGTGCCAGCCTGGATTGGTCCGACCTGCATAGTGAGACCCTGTAGACCCTGTACTAGATACATTTTTTTTTAAAATATTCTTTGTTATGGTATTTTTTTCGTTTAAAGGGATAATTGTCAAGTTTAACACAATTATAGCACAATGATTATAATTGTAATTAAAAATTTAGAACTTCCTATATATTGATAAAAGAACAAGTTTGCCAATAGACAACAAGGCAGCTCATGATTTTATCTTTTTTATACACCTTGAATATTTCCCAAACACTCTACGATATACGTTTGGGAAAGCAGAGTTTTAACTGTCACAGTGAAGGGTGGCCACAGCAGCTCCTTACCCAGGCCCTCTCTGCGGCAGGCACTCCAGGATGTCATAGCAGAGAGGGAGCTGGTCGCTACGCGTGCAGCTGTAGACGCACTCAAGAGCTGTGGACATCAGCTGGTTCTCATCAGGGATAATTTTTTGAGGCAGCTAGAGAAAACAAAACACACTGTGTTGGATGTCAGAAGATTCACAGTCTCTCCCTATCCAAGAACTGCTGTCAGTAGAATATTAAATACTTCAATTAATCAGCCACAGAAACAAATTTTTATTTTTCTTTAGTTTACAGACCTTGAGGTCTTTAATAATTCTAAATGAAATCACACTTTAATTACAGAATCAGCTAGAAAAGATCATTTGTAACCCACAGCTCCGCATCTGCCTGAAAACACTCTTCAATTTATGACCCACTCAAAATAAAATAGGAAAAGCACAACGAATTCAAAAGGCAATTCATTTAAAACACCATTTCTAACCCTAAAGCCAAATTCTGTGTTGCAATTACAAAAATACATAAAATTCCTTAACTAATATTCAACAATGTTACAACCTATTACTTTTTCAGTATGCAATACATATCATTCATTTAACAAAAAAAGGCTGACATTCCATCCAAAACAAGCCTAAGTGGGACTCAGTATGACACAAACCACAGAAAGTACACTGTGTTCTGGTGCATGGAGGTGGCTACTTTCAGCCACGTTTTATATTAAATACTGCATGTGCTCTTCCCTTAAAAACCGCAGATTCCTAACCTGGGGAGCATTTTCTCATATGAAAATAACCAACTGGTACTCTGTTTTTCTCATCTATAATTCCAAAATATTAACAATGCCACCCTCAGAGAGTGATTGAGGATTAAATTAATACATATGGCATCCATATGTTTTGAACAGAGAAACCAAACCAGAAGCCTAAAACTGCTTCCTTACAGCTCTTTTCAATAGCACAGTAAGTTTAAGATAATTTCTGAGATTATTATCTACTTGCTTTTTGCATTTTGATAGAAACTCATGGTACACATAAAACAGGAAAGTGACAGAAACTGACAAAGACATTTCCTTAGAAGAATTACAGTAATGAATGTAAATAAAAATATTGAAGATAACTATATAAATAAAGCAGCCAAGTTAAGGATTTAGATACATGGCTTCAAGGTACTAAGAAAATAGCCTTGACGTGGCACTAGCATTAGACAAAGAGGTGACCAGGGCTGCAAAATGAAGACAAGCCACATAGCAAAAAAAGTTCTGTTAAAATTCACACAAGATAACTTATTTTGCACTAGGTTCCATTCCTAAGTGCTCTGTACATATTAACTTTTAAATCTTCATAACAATCCTACAGGACTAACTCCAGCATTATTCCCTTTTTACGTGAAGGGAAAACTGAGGTGAGGTCAAGTGCTCAAGCTGCTGCAGGTACTGAATGGCAAAGCCAGGACCCACATCCAGTAGTATGGGCTCTATGGTCCCTGGAGAGAGTCCAGACAGGCGGCCAGAAGAGACTGAGCGAGCGTGGGGATGAATGCACATGTGGTTAGGAGGCACCAGGTCACACGAACCCTGAACACCAGTTTCAGGCACAGGGACTGGGAAACCACCTGAAACAGGAGCCAAAACCCTTGATGTTTCACAATATCTGCTTGATTCCTGGCTTTCCCTCTCTGAGATAGACATTGAAGTCCACTTTCAAGCCCGATGTCCTAAGTTTGCATTTGATCATGTATGCTCAAAGCCTTTTACTGAAAACCTTTTAGCAGTGCTTCTGCTTCTAGGTACAAGAGAAGGATGAGGATGCTCTCATGCCTCACTCGAGCTCTCTGATGCTGCACACTAGCTGACTGTGTCTTGTGAACCACTTACCCTACCCAGTTTATGTCACCTACATTAAATTGCAGTCATCCCTAAGCACCTGAGGAAATTGGTCCCTGGACCCCTGTGGACACCAAGTCTACAGATGTCAAGTGCCTCGTATTCATATAAAATGGCCTAATATTTGCATATTACTGATACAATCCTCTTATATACTTAATTTCTTCTACATTATTTGAAATACCTAACACACTGTAAAAGCTATTTAACTAGTTGTTATACTGCATTGTTCAGGAATGTGACAAGAAAAGTCTATAAACGTTTAATATAAACATAATTTTTCCTTCAAGTATTTTGAATCAGGGTTCAGTAAAACAACAGTTGGTTAAGTCACAGGATAAGGGAACTATAGCCATGAAAGGCTGACTATAATTCCACTCACCTAAATACTATGGGAGCAATTACAAATCTATGCCCACCTACAATGTCTTCTCAAGAACTTGGCAACCTCTCCAAATTCACCTGATACTTAGGTTTTCACTCCATTTCACTTTGACTTCAACTGGACTTTCACAGATTTCTATGATTCTGTGTATATGTTCAACACATTCTAGTCAATAAATAAATCTTTTTCTATTCTCATGCATGGAGCTCTTTTCCTCTGTATTCCTATGGTACTAGCTCATACTAGCTTATGCCATTTGGCATATTTTTCTAATATGATCTATGGTGTACAAGAATCATAATGTTCAGACTCACAAAACACTTTTCACCTCTGCCTGAATGATGCCTAACTGTACAGTGTAGCCTAATCTCAAGAAACGGAGTGTAACGAACAAAGCCCAGGGACAGCTGTGGTCTGTTACTAAAAATCCCAGAAAGCTGGGATAGATAGAAGCTTCACCTGTGGGCTCCCTGTTTATTGCTTTCTCCCTTGCTTGGAATGTTAATGGTTAACAACTGTATGAACCTAGTAATAAGGAAAAGGTGAAAATCAATAGAGACCGTGGTCATGTTCGTGACTATGCACATGGTCCTCCTTTACTAAAGTGATTATGCACAAGATCATGTTCACTAGCAGAAATAAAGCTGAGTTGCTTCTGGGGTTTTTTGCTCACTGAGGGTCAAATCTCAAGTGAGTCCTCTGAGCTACCTTCATTGGGTCTTCTTGTCGTTTCTTTCAGCACTGATACATAACATACAACAATACAGTCTACAACACACTGTCCCTTAGTCCCATCCTAGTATCCTGTGGTCTCTATTAAACCACTGTCTGCCCTTCTTGAGCCATAGGCAAGTGCCTGACTACCTGGGGCTTTCAACAGTCTAGCTACATGGGTCTCTTGCATCACAGACAGCATGCTACCATCAAGACCAGACACCATGAGAAATGCAAGAGAATCATAGTTTAGAAAAGTGAAGTCTTAAAACTGAGCACTACAGACATACAGAAAAGAACAGCAGATGATAAAACGAGGAACAAAAGGAGCAAAATGAAGATATAAAATCAGCAGCTTTCATACACAGAAATAGTGACAGGAGGTGGAGGGGAGAGGCCCATTTATAGCAGAATTCTTACAATGAAACAGGACTAAATTTAATAACAGATGTGCCAAATCCAGAAGAAAATTTTAAATGTTCCTGAAAGACATTTAAAAAGACATATAAAAATGCAATAACGTCTCCTATGCTTAAATAAGATGACTAAACATTATAAGTTCAACATAATCACAATAAAAATATAAGTCAATTTTAGAATCAGACAAGCCTATATTAAACTTCAGATAGAAAAACAGACATCCAAGAATAGCTTCAAAATGATAAAATTAAAAATAGAAGGTAGGAACAAATAACAAGGAAATACTATCCTTATCTGACACTGAAACATGCTCCAAAATCTTTACAATTAAAATGGTATTATGCTATTGCCTGGAGAGACAATCAGACCAGCACAACAGCATAAACACTCTGGAGCCAAATGCGTAACAATGGAAAATCGGGCATATAACAAAAGGGGCATCTTTAGCAGCTCAAGCAGAGAAGCCCTCTAAAAAACAGTGCTGGGACAACGGGGCAGCCATTTGCAAGAGGTGCTGAAAATCATTGAGGTTAGTGACTTGAAGGCATTGTGTGATCAGCTGAGCCCACATGGACACCTGGGAAATCTCCAGCCACTTGGTGTCACCTAGGTACATGGTCCCTTTTGGCAGAAGAATTACATCATAACAGGTTCTAGAATTAAGCTGCCAGTGGTTATGGGGTCATTATTCTCACTATTGCAAATCAGACTTTAGAATTCAGAGTAAAAGACAGTAAGGCAAGTGATAAGCACACTGGAGCCTTCAAAGACAGCACTAGCGTCACCGTCCATCCCCAGCACATATGCAGCAGCCTGTGACCCTCTGAACTGCCTGTCCCGTGTGCACCGTACACCACCTCACCTGGCCCTGACTGCTCCCATACACCGTGACCACTGGCTGAACACACACTGTGCATTTCTCCTCGTCACTAAGTAGCAATGGAATGCTGACTTATTTTTTTCTCATACTTACTACACTTCTTTGAGTACAATTTCCCCCACTCTCATATCTACTTCAGTTTTGAATATCTCTTTGCCCATGAAGAACACTGGCAGATAACTTTCAGGATGGAGCTGTAAATAACAAACCCAGTTTTCATTTTCTTTAAAATTATTGTATCTCTTTGCTTTCCAATTTCAATTCTTTCCTAAACTGTGTCACATACTGTTTTAGATCCATCCAATGAAGTACTTGTTTTCACAACATCTAGTTCTGTTTTGGATCTTATGAGCCTTTCTTCATCATCTCTCGCACATCAGGCTCTGTCTCCTTCCTGAGGGTTTCAATCTATGAAGATTCGTTTCAGCTCACAGACACCACCTGGCTTTTGTGGGAAGTTATTCCACCCAGGACCACTGTTGTACAATAAAGCAGTTCACTAATTCCTGACTCACCTTGTGGCATTTCTTTCCCAGGAGTAGGTTTGCCACAACACAAGGAAGTAGATTCAACTCGAATTTCAAGTGGGGGCAGCGTGGAGGGTCTCAGACAGGCATGGCCCGCAGTCTACTGAGCAGGCCATGGAAACAAAGTCAGGACCACGAGGCCTATGCCATCCTTCCACATGCCCTCCAATGGAAAAAAAACAAGAGTGTATATTGCCTAGCCCTAAATTTTGGTTTTTTGAGATAGGGTCTTGCTAATGGCCCTGGCTGAGCCTGAACTCACTACAGATCCCACACTGGCCCTGAGCGCATGGCAACTTCCTGCCTCAGTGCTGGGATGACAGGTGTGTGCCACCATGCTTCACTAAGTTGTTTTATTAATGCTATTTTGTTTGAGACAAGAGTGTCACTATGCAGTTCAGGTTAACTTTGAACTTTCTATGGAGCCAAGGCTGGCCCCAAACTCACAGAGATCTTCCTGCCTCAGTTTCCCAAATGCTGGGATCACAGCTGTGTGCCACCATGTTTTATTAATGTTACTATGAATATACTTATATAAACTAGAAGACAAAATTATTCTGATGACTCAAACGGTTTTCATAGTTTATTTCTACACGATGCATAAGACTTGGCCTTAAATTTTCACACCTCCTTCAAACCAATGAACTCCAAGTACTTTCTTTTCTCAGTTCTGTATGCACAACACCACAAGGTGCCCCAAAGCCAGTGAAAGACCACCCTACACCTACACGGACTTTAAAGGATGGGTCCATTTGCCAACACTCTACTTCCTGTAATTTAGGGAAATGTTACTCATGAACAATTAAATCTATATATCCAGAAGCGAGGCTCAAATACATCATGTCTTAGTAAATTACACTAAGTGTAAAAGCAGCTCCAGATATTTAAATTCCAGATTCTACTTCAGAGTAACATTGAATTCTGATGGTAACACTTTATTGTGATTCTATTTAATAGTCACTAACAATTTTTCAATGCTAACACTGGATGCAAAATGCTGCTGAAAAAAAGAACAGCATAACAACCATTTTCTTTTAGTTTAAAGGAAAACCATTTATAATGCCTATCATAAAAATTTATAAGTGAAACCTAGTTCTATGAAGAAAAACTTGCCAAAGAATTTGAGAAGCTGCGGTTTCTACTCACATCTCTCTTGGAATGCTGAAATATCTTCAGGGGCAGTCGTAAGTCCTCCCTAGCTAAAGCTATTAGGTACTCTCTCAGCAGCTTGCTGGCCACGCCGGGGGAGTGCTTCTCACAGCGGTGCAGGAAAGGTACCATCCACTGGTAGGCACTTGTCACGTAGCTGTCCTCAGAACACTGAAAGTGTAATTGAGCGAAGCAAACAGAGTGGCATTAGGCTGTGTACCTCGTCATCTCAGACAACCCAACTATGATGACTCAGGAAAACTGACAGATGCTGAAGCATGCAGAGCATCTCTGCTCAGAAGTATTGCCGGATGTCATCCTGGAGAGTGGCGACTTCAGCACCACAGAAGCCCTGGGCTCAGACAGGACCTGGGTCATGGTCCCCAACAACCTGGGCCTGGCTCTGGAAGACACCCAGTACTGTCACTCCTCACACAAGTTCCTAAGAGCAGAGAGACCCACCCAGACAGGATGTGAGGCAAGAAAAAAGAGAGACTTTGGACAACAGGAAGCATGGAAGAGAACAAGGTACAGGGAGAGAAAAAATAACTGAAAGAGACAGACGAGTAGAGATGCAGAGTCGCCCTTCCTTTCCTTCTTCTGTGCTTTGCTTTGTTCTTCACCATCACCTTTACGATCCCTAAAACTGCACAATCACCTCTCAGTCACCCAGGGAAGATATACCTGACCTCTGCAGAGGAGCTGTGTCCACAGGCAACACCAGCCCACTGCATGAGTTCCAGGACAAGAGTGGATGAGAGCAAAAGCCAGGTTGGGGCCCACCCAGGACAGGAAGCTATGGAAAAGGTGAGATAGCGAGGAGAGGGATGCAGAGGACAGTGCGCGGACAAGAGGCAAGAGCACAACCAAGAGAGACAATCAGGGTCAAAGGGCATAGAAGTGGCCAGCATGCTCTGGTGTCCTTCACAATTTCTCCATAATTTGGGGAGAAAGTCAAAAACCATCCCTTATTTAAGTTCTTGGGCTTGTAAGACATTTCCACTTCTGGCTGGGGACATGTATTAATTAAGGGACAGAGAACACTTAAAAACAAAGTATAAACCCACACTGCTCATGAGCAATCTCAGCTTCTCAATGTCTTCCATCCTCTGGAGCTCTTTCAAGGTCAGGGCTACGTCACAGCCTGCTTCATACACCAGCGTCTCTAGAGTAACCAGGTTGTCACACAGGAGCAGCAGCCCAGGGATCTGACGCTCCATCCCAAGGCGAACCAGTGACAACGCACAGTCCACCTGCAATTGGAGAGACAGGGAATATCTGGCCCGGTCTATTTCTTACACTTTGAAGACAAAGCTTCCAGGGCAGAGCCACCTCTTATGAACCCCCCCTTACTGGCCACACATGTCTTTACTTACTACAAAACAGAGTTCTTAATCAAATATATCAAATACATCAAACATACATCAAATGCTACAAAACATATAATTTTGAGAGGAAAAACAAGGACAGAGGAGATCAGCAATTTTGAAGATAGAAATTGGAAGAAATACTGACCATATTGATACTAAAGGAAAGTCATCCTCATTCACTTTTTCTATAAGCCTAAAACACCTCTAAAAATAAACAAATATAAGGACACAGAATATAACTTTTTAAAGTGAGTTTATTTTGCATTCTAGGATGTGGCTTTTTTCTTTTTGTTATCACAATTTTTTTAAGTGAATAATGGTTCAAATTTGGGTAACTGGATGCATCTGTGAAGTTTCTGCGCAACACGGTGATACTAACTCAGATGACACCATGACAGCCCACATGTGCCTATAAATGCTGCGCCTCACTGCTCCCACCGGAGCTTCCTTGGCCAGTTGCTATAGCTAAGTTTCTCTTCCTTATTAGCAAAGTGCTGACACCTTGACTAAAATAACCGAGGACGTGTCCCAGGACTACTTATCAATGGGAGCAGAATGGGTCACCAGGAGGCACTGTGAAAAGTCCAGGCAGGCATTTGTGCTGGAACGGACACAGGGCCAGTGAGCAGGGTCAACCCGTAGGGCTGTGCCACCCAGGACACAGACAGTGCTGCTGCCCACCCGGCCTGCTTTCTGCTCACCCCTCAGAACTCACAAAACCTCAGTCACCAACAGAGTCCAGATCAACTTGACTTAACCATCCCACAAATTTCTTTTTGGTGTGATTGACTTTACACTAAATTTTCCTTTAAGGTAACTAATATATAAAGCAGAAGAAAATTTTACTTATTTTATTAACCACTTTCAACCATGCCTTAGTTGTTCACAGCTCTGACAGCACTTTGTGGCATTTAATGTAACAACACACTTGAATCCATGTGTGATTTCACACTCTCTTCAAAGTGATGGCACGTGACTTTACAACCTCGTGTGGCCCAGCTAAGCATGGACAAACTGTGGTTTATTTAACCTGTATATTGAATTAGGTTATCGCATTAATTTTTTGGAAATTAGTTCTAAAGATAAAACAATATCTACGATTCTTACACTATGATAAAGAAAGCATTATAGGGCCAGCCAGATAGCTCAGCAGATTAAAGTGCCTGCTTAGGCAGACACAGGACCAAGGTTCCATCCCAGGTGTTAGGTGCCAGCCCCGCCCCCAGAGCGCACTGAGACAGCCATTGAGACTGGGCATGGTGGCCATGGTGGTACACCTCTATAATCGTAGCACTTGGGAGGCTGAAAACAGGAGGATCACTGCAAATCCAATCTGTGTAGTGAGATCCTGTAAACCCTAAATACATCTTTAAAAAAGAGAAAGCATCATAAAATATTTGCTACAACGGGTCTTTTACACACCACAGTGAAAACCACTCTCTCATGATATGTACACTTCGATCTAGGTCCCTGGTCTGTGTAGCCGATCCCTGTCACACAGGCTCTGCATGGCAATGAGGATCTTGCCTGGCTCTGTTCAGGGTCCCTTGTGCAGGGTTGCTCACCTTGTTTCTCATGACCTTGGTTTATCTATCTAAAATACAGAGAAATCAACCTGATTTTCTCCAAAAAATCTTTTCATTATGATATCTTCAGATCCTACATACTTTCCAGTGCAGTATGGTCCTTACCCATCTCCAAAATTTGGGGACACCAATGAGAAACATTCTTGGCTGCCACCTAAAAAGTTTGGTCTAAAAAGGAAAAGTCACCAGCTGGCCAGACCTCAGAGGGCCTTCAGCAGTGTTCTGCTCTGCCATGAATATCAGCTCTGCAAGAGGTCAACCTCAGCCTACATTTACAAAGCCTTCGATCAGCACAGCATCCAATGCTCTCGGAGGTGGATGTCCTTTGTCCTCAACAGCTCTGGAACTGGACCCAACCCCATGAGAAAACCAAGGTAACAAAGAATGCATCATCAACCCCAGGCTCCCGGGTTCATTAGTGCAAGAGTGAAGATCCAAGAACCCAGTCACCTTGGGCCCAGCACACCCTGTTGCTCCCAACTTGAACATTGTTATTATGGATCTGAGCAAGGGATGGGACTACCAGACAACAGGCACAGTCTCAGAAAACAGCAGAAAAAGGCTCATATAGAGCAAACCACAGGCAACTGAGCTGCCACACCCTCATGGGGCTGGTCAAGCATTTCTCTGTAGGAACAATCTTTTACATGAATGTGTTATTATTAAGTAGATCAAAACTATGCAGAAAATCAGACATTACAATATAAATGTAAAAAGGATCTTGGACAACTTGTCATGCGTATATTTGTACTGTAAGATTCCAAGAAATATAAGAAGTCTGAGGCAAAGGATAAATGAATGAAAGTAAAAAGAAATGTTAACTTCATTGCTTTAAATTGTACGGGTGACTACCAGCAGCATAACCCCCACCCAGGGCCCCACATAGCACCCTGAGAGGAGGCAGCAGGAGGCCTCACCTGGCCAGAATGGTGCTCAATCTCCTCAGCCCTGCTCTGGTACCAGTGCATTGCCTCTTCCACTCCCAGCTGCGTAGTCCGGAACCGCAGCAACTCGGGCTGCGCAGCATACAGGAACTCACTTTCATCCTGCAGGCTCGGCTCGACAACCATTCTGTGACAGAGGGAACAATAACTGACTTGAATGCTAATAATTATATAAAACATATAATTTTGAGAGGAAAAACAAGGACAGAGGAGAACAGAGACTACAGGCCACACAGCACTGTCACTGGGTACCTGCCTTAGCCTCCCAGAAGACAACGCTAGGGCTGGACCCTACTAACCTGCACTCTAGCTCCTCACACCAATCTTTAGCTCGGTGTTTACGCTCAGGCCAAGGAACGATCACCAAGGAATCACCATGGCAACTTGAATGTAAAAGAGAATAAACAAGCATTTAAAACTCACATTTCCTAGCTTCACAAGAAATATGGATGACACAAAAAATGTCTCACAGTCCTAAGCACCAAGGCTCCTGCTTATGGCCCTGACAGCTCATAGTGGTGTGGTGCACGGCAGCTTACAGTGACAGTGTGCACCTGGGACACACTGTACTGCTGACCACCGATAATAAAAGGTTCAAAGAGCAAAAGAAACTTTAAAAGAAAAAATATAGCAAAGAATTTAAAAACTGGAAAGATTTACACCCATTTCACACACTTTTAAAACATTTTCCAACAGCCTATACTGCATGATCCTAACACCAATATGTAGGGTCCCTGGCCCAAACCTCATGGTCCAGGGCAGGGTCATCCAATGTGCTTCCACTGGTCACAGAAACGTGTGTCTGCACTGTACCACACAGGGACCCCTCAGTACACATGCATATCAACCCCCAAAGAGGACAAAGTGCTGAAAAAACAAGCTGTCATTCCAGCTCACTTCAATTAATTTCAGCTTAAACAGCCAGATGTAGTCAACACTATCATATGGGATAGCGCAGACCCAGAAGGCGGGGTGATAACTGTGAGAGCTAAAAAGCATCACAAAAAGATGACCAAAAAATCTGAAAGGGCAAAGATGAGCCCTGGTGGAATGGAATCGGAAATGAATCGAAAGGACAGGGAAGGAAAAACCAGTGTGTAAAATGGCACAGCAAGGAAACACATCTTTTCATGAGCTCTGCTATTTCCAGCACATGACTTTCTACCTCAAAGGGCCCGTTAGCTCAAATAGCCAGGAATCCATGAAGACAACTGAATCATTCTTGCACTAAGAACAAAGAAAATACATTTCAAACTTCCACTGCCTTGCTCTTATAGCTCAACAAAACATTTTCTCCTATTTTCCTGAAATTTACCATACTCCAAGACAAAGGACTACACTTTCTCTTATTACCAGGGGCACCAGGAGAGGAGCTCGGGGAGATCAGAAGCTGCACGGAGGAGCTGATGTTGTGACCCTACACAGCCTAGGGCTCTAAACTTTAGACTAAAGTTTCTGTTGAGGCCAGAACAGGCACAGTGTGCTGGGTAGTGGTGGGGACAGCAGCCATGGCTGCTTGGTTGTTGGGTGACAACAACCAAGTCTCCTACTTGTGAAGCCAAGAAGCTCTTTCTTCTGGGTCCCTCAGACATATCGTTAAAATGATTAGTAATATAGTATGAACTCTACAGCCACATATACTTGGTTGGAAATTAGAGTCTACAAAGACGTAAAGTTTAATTATTTTCAATGAACAGAAAGGGTAAAAAAAAAAATCTTTATTTACAAAAACACATTAAAAGCAAGTTCTACTCAAAGGTGTCTTCAGAAAGATTGAGAAAAACATTTTGCTGCAATTTTAAGGCACAACATAACTGGTTCACTCCTGCATATACTCCCCGTAGTATTGCTGCCATTATGAGATCAGTAAATATTACAACAACTCTGTTCGCTAAGAACCAAATGCACACATGGTGCTTCCCCTTGGTCCTGCCAACCACTGCAGTAGCAACAATACCTTGCTCATAATGCTGTGAGAAAACTAGCACCAGTGCAGCTGTCCTCCCCACAGTGAACAAATGTTGGACCCCTGACCTGCAGCCGCTGGTTGGAATCCCAGGGGAGGGAGCTCACAACTCAGCCAGCAGGAGCTCTGCCTGGAGATGGACAGATCTGACCATGCAGCCCACCCTTGTCCTACCACACCCCTCCCTCACACACAAGAGTAACCCTGGACCTGGGCCCAAGAGCGAGAGGGCACACTGAGCCACCCCAACAGCACAGCCAGCCCAAAAGCACACACACACCCCTATGCACACATCTAAAGGGTTCACCTAAACTAAATCTGTGTGAAGCTGCAGTTTTAATAAAAACAGCTAGATATCATACTGTTCCTCTTACAGCCCACTCAGACCTGCATATAGCAGCCTTCCCCTGGGGTTCACAAACTCTCAGCATCCCAGTTCCTAAAAGAGTCCCCAATGCACTGCTCCCCACCAGTCACCTTGGAAGGTGGGGACAGTTTCCAAACCCAAGACATGTATGTATGTATGTATGTACGTATGTACGTACGTATGTGGTACAGGGATCACTTGCAGTGATCCTCCTGTCTCAGCCTACCCAGAGCTGGGATTACAGGCAGGCGCCACCATGCAGGGTTGCAGTGGCCAGCTTACTATGCCTGAAGGGTGGGGCCAGCACAGCATGTGGTGTCCAAACCCAAAATGTAAGCCCACCCATATTGTTCTCTGTTCTTGGCAACTCAGAAGCCAGACAAATGGGAAAGGAGCATTTATTAGCTAACTAACCAACCTTTCCATTTTCAAGGAAAATGAACCACCTAAGAATCAAAACAGTGAATGCAGTAACCTCATCTTCCCATAACTATCTCCCTTTAGGGCCTATGGTATAAGCAACACTGCAGTACAACAACCAAATTCTGTAGGACAACAATAATCAATAGAAAGCGATTTTTAAAATTTCATGGAAGAAACCTTATCAACAAACAGAACTAAGCTATCAAGAAACCTAAGTAAAAAGAAATTCATACTTGTTTACTGAACACCCTCCACAAGGATTCTTTTGAATGAACAAGTTAACCCAGTACATTATTTGCATCTTGAGAATGGAATGGTACTACCCAAGAGATGAACAATTTCAGAGTGAAGATTTATTCAGATTGATCTTTCCTGCCTGAACCTCTCAACATAAAAGCATACTCAACAGCCCAAGCCCAGATAAAAACCCTTTGTCCTCAAGAACCTGAGCTCCACCTTCACAATAGAAAATGTCTTCTCATTTCATGGTGGTTGCTTCTACCCAAGCCTACTCAACGCTCCGCACTAGATTAGACAACTGTCTAGAAAAAAAGAATGCATCCCTGTGAATTATTTTTCAGTGAAATAAAATATTACAAAGCTATTTAGAAACATTTTAATCTTAAGCCACTCTCACGTGTACGCTTGATATAAATTTGACTCAAAGAAAGGTTATAATTCAAAGATCAACTGCTCTTCAAGAAACACTTGCTAGAACCCTTACAGAGGACAACGTCCTAGACTGTCCACAAAACTGTGGAAGAAGGCCAAAGTCGTTCATTCAAGAACTGTCCTCTGTTGCTTTTCAAGGAAAAATAAGCACAGAAACTGATATTCTTATCAGAAAGTCAGATTTGGCTTCAATGAAAAAGATTATCAAAATCTTCCCTTTAAAAAAATGACAAATTAATACAAGTCATTTACACACCACCAATCTGAAACTAGAAGCATAGCAATCTGTGGGCTCTGTCCTATCTTACAACTATGAAAGAGCTGGGGATGTAGCTCAGTGGTGCAAGTGCCTGCCTGCCAACTACGAAGAATTGGGATAATGTCTGACCTTTCTAAAGAGAAATTCTCTGACATTGACTCAAGTTATAAGGTACATCAATTGCCCTAATCAGCTGTCTGTACTGTATACTTAAGTTTTGCTTTTCTGGCATGAATTTTCTATTGTTCTAGTAACAGTAAAAGTGTTGATGTCTAGCACTGAGATCCAAGAATTACAAAACAAAGGATGAAAAAGCATGGTTTCCTTCTAGCCCAGTTTAGAAATAGCCTTTGCAGCATAAACAGAACCAGGCAGGAGAAACCGGTTTTAACGTACCAGGAGACCAGCAATTCCTCAACATGGAGACTAGGGTCATTCCCAAGCCCAAGTGCAGGGGCTGCCTGAAGGTCAGGCGAGCCACAGTGAGGCACAGTGAAGTGGGTGAGGGAGGGCAAGACCGCTTGCCTGCTCAGCTCTTGGCAGTGTGCCAAGAGGAAAAAGAGAAAGCCGAAAAGGTGCAGGGGTCAGTCCGGCCTGTGTTCATTCTGCACAGCTGGCCTTGCCTGTGCCCGAGTGAGAGTGGGAACTACTATGGTCTCATAAGAGGACTTCATAGACTATGGGCAGTGTGCATAAGTAACAAATCTTCTTTTAAAAAGTGTCTTTTGAAGCCGGTCATGGTGGCACATGCCTGTAATCCCAGCACTCTGGAGGTTTCGGCGGGAGGATCTTTGCAAGTTCAAGACCAATCTGGGCTACAAAGTGAGCTCAAAGTCAGCCTGAACTTCACTGTGAGACCCTGCCTCCAAAATAAAAAAAAAAAAAAAAGTTTCTTTTGGAACTTATTTACTCTTTCACATTCTTACATTAGGGAGCCAACATGATGTTTATACATGTAGGTCTGATTTATTTCACTTATGAGTATGGCCTCTAGTTGCATCATTTACCTATAAAAGCCTCGAATTTATCCTTTTTATAGCTGAGTAATACTCTACTGCACAAAAATACTTTTTTTATCCATTCCTCAGCTGATGGGTCTTTAGGTTTTTTCCAAGATTTAGCTATGACAAATTGTGCTATTATAAACACAGATGTATATATTGCTATGGTATGAGGTTTTCAATTACAAAAGGTAACAGATACTGTGAAAAGGAAAGAAACTATTCAAAGAGAAGGAATGACTGGGATGAAGGAAAGGAAAAAAGAAGGGGGAACAGACATATACATATTTTATATAGTATAAAGTATATTGTGTATATATAGTATATATATTGTACGTATATGCATGCACAGGATAGCAAGGATAATTGTAGTACTGATTTTTGCTGATCTATTGAAAGGAGCAGTTAAAGTTTAAACTTTTTTATCTTATTTTTAAGTTTTATGACCAATTTTGCATGCTTGTATCTAGCAATCTGAACAATTAATATGAATTAAACAATATGCAATATAACAACCATTGTTGAATTCCTGTCATTTTGTTTAGAGAAATTCTGTATCATTTCTAATTTTTTTTTTTTTTTTTTTTTTTTTTACTATTTTTCATTCTCTTCTTCTTTTTAGCAGAACCGGGGTTCAAACTCATGACCTTGCACTTGCCAGGCACGCACTTGTGCCACAGAGCTATCTACCCAGCCCCTTATTTTTCATTCTCTTTAAAAAAATAAATAAATAAAAAGTATCTTTCTCTTTTTTTTAACTCTTCCAAATGCATTTTGTACTTAAGTCACTCTTCTAAAAAAAAATAATAATAAAAAAACCTAAGGTTTACTGAAAATGTTAACATTTAATTGTTTGACCAATCTTACATATCTATATCTATTAATCTAAATAGATTTGATGATGAAAATATGTAATAGAACCATTGTTAAATTTTTCTGGTTTTGGAAATCTTGTATTTTATGTACTCTTGCTTGTTACTGTTTTCCTATCTTTGTTTCTGCTATTTTTACTCTTTCAAATAAAAAATAAAAAAGTATCTTTCTCATAACTCAGGCAGCCCAACTGGCTGGCCTAAGTCCCTTTCTCAGCACAAAGTGCCCTGGGAGCTACAGGTAGGGCTTGCCCTCAGTCAGGCAGGATACATCCCTGTGACCTGTAGCTGAAGGGCAGCTGTATTCACAAGGTGCAGCACAAGGTCACAGGAGAACCCTTCCCCTCAGCCACTGGCTCCACAGGACTTATAAATGAACATCAAGTATTCAGACAACAAGTCTAAAGAGGAACTACTTCTGAAAGTATCCTCCATTCTGAAATCAGCAAGGGGCCAGCTCTGGACAGCATAAATGGCGGTGGCCTGGCTGCTAGCGCTTGTCCTGTGTTGGCAGGGCGCTCTCCCCTTGGACTCCCTTAGCCTCTCTGAACACACAGAGGGTCTAATTCACCTATCAGTGCGTACCCCACTGCACACCCCACATGACAGCCCAGGCTCCAGAGCATGGCTCTGTCCACAGTCAGTTTGGGTGGGACTAACGGTAGGAATTCAAGATAGGAACAAGGAAGAACTGGACAGAAATGAAACGGCTTACTGTACCACAGGTAAAAGGGCACTATGCTCAAAGGATCAGCAAATCATATAACATAAGAACAAGAACAACTACTGGGAGGCCTCACAGAAGATGCTATTATGCCTAAAGCATTAACTCTGGCTTTGTTTTTCTACAGCCTAAATTATAAGAGGATAGACACATTACCATTAATCCTATTGTTCTTACTCTAAAGAAAAGAAAAAAAACTTTATTTTTCTCAATGGATTTAAAGATGAATATAGTTTAAAGACTCCTATGAAATCAGAGACTTAAAGCTTTTCTAATATCAAATCCCAAAACAATGATTTAATAGATTCATCTTCTAATACACTCTGCTGTGAGATAGTATAACTGCATTTTAACAGCTTCCCAAGGAAGGCACACCTAGGAACCACAGAACATTCAAAGACAGCACAGCATCAGACACTGGGAAACTATTTTGAAACCAATTCTGAAATTTCAGGTTAAAGTCCAATGCTCAAGCAATCATCAGAAAACAATAAACATGAATGCATTCTAATTTAAGGAGAAAATACCTTCGAAAAACACTTTGACAGGCCATAGTCCATTTCTGTAGACTAGTAATTTAGCTGACAAAATCATCTCTATTGAAATTAGATCTATTTTATAAGAAGGCAAAAAACAAGACAATTTTATTCTGAAACATTCTTAGAAAATGTTTACATATCACACAATCTAAAATTATGCGAAAAAGAAAAAAATATCTCATAATTTTTATTTTTATCAAAAAAGGTTTTTCTTAGTACTAAAAATAATGTAAAATAAGAAAATACATATTTAGAAAATATGGACTTACAAAACTAAATAAACATAAGATCCATGCTGGCTTCATATATATACCCTAGCATGTTCTAAACCTCTGGAAACCCAGGTTTCTAGAAAAGCAAGGATAATAGAAAATGATTTTGAAATCAGATTAGATACATGGCAATTGCTCTGTACATACTGTTCATCATCAGCACATAAGCCTAAAAATATATGAGGTGGAGGAAGCAAGCTGAGAGTGAGGGAGCCAGAAGACCCAGCACCCAAGCACATGTGTCTCAGGACCAGCGCAGGTACAGCGACTGTTCACACAACCGTCACAAGCCCCTACCAGCTTTACCATCTCATAGAGACCAATTTACCTGCCACTAAACTACATTACACAGGTAAGAGAGGAACTGACTGCCAACTCACTTTAAAGAAGAGCAAACTGTGGGAATGTAGATTGGTGCAACCATTATGGAAATCAGTATGGAGACTCCTTAAAAATACTAGGACTAGAAATCCCATTCAATCCAGCTATCCCCCTTCTGGGAATTTCCCCAAAAGAACTGAAAACATTATATCATAGCGATATATGTGTGCCTATGTTTATAGCAGCACAATTTGTGATAGCCAAATCTTGGAAACAACCAAAAATGTCCATCACCTGAGGAATGGATGAAAAAGATGTGGTATTTTTATACAACAAAGTATTACTCAGTTATAAAAAATAAACTCAAAGCCTTCATACATAAGTGGATGCAACTTGAAAATATATTCATAATTTAAATAAATTAGACCTGCACGTGTAAATATCTTATAATCTCCCTAGTGTGAACTCAAAAGAAGAAATACAAATTGAAAGGTATAACACATAGTTTAATGGAAAGCAAGAAATTAAGGATTAAAGAATGAAGACAGAGCAAGGAGAACATGGCAGGGACAAAACCATACATTTATATAA
>PVKN010014997.1:0-18779 GCA_004027915.1 Capromys pilorides
TTACTTATGATGCCCTACCTCCATCCTTCTCCTCCTCCTGCTGGTCCACTCCCACCCCCAAATCCTGTATTCTCACCACCTATTCAACCTAGGGCCACTGGAGCACCTTCCTCTTTAAGATATTCCAGCAGCATCCCAGCTCAGTGAGGGGCAAAAATGACTAGAGAAGTAGCTGACAACTACTTGGAGGGCAGAAAGGAACCATCTGGACCAGAGCCCAAAGGCTTATTAGCCAGAGAAAAGTCCACACAAAGCCATCCCCCCCCCCTGCCCCACACACACACAGCAGAGCCAGGGAGGCAGTTCCAGCCCTTCCTAACTTCAGGCTCCTGTGAGAAGCAGGAGGTTCTAAGCTGTCTGGGAGCTGACTCATACCTTCTTTCCACAAGCAGCCTGAGAATTCTATTCTAAGCTTGCTGAAGGGAACACACCTTCAGGCAGACACAGACCACAGCAATGCTGGTGGCTGGGGTCTCTGTAAGCATCTTCCCTATGCTGGGTCAGAGTACCACCAGAAGGTGCTGGAAGGGAGCAGGACCAGAGGCCGTGCACCATTATCTGTGTGTGCAGCAAGGACGAGGACGAACAGGCTTGACCTGGGGTCAGAGTCGAGTTCTCACAAATGAATTACACGTTTGAACCCTCGTGGGAAAATTAATAGCCACAAAGATATTTTCTGAGATCAAGTGGAGAAAACTGAACCACTTGATAGATTAAGAAACCAGAATTAATTTTCTGAGGTGTAATATTGGTGGGGCGCTTTTAAAAATTTATTGTTTATACTGGAAATTGAATCTGTCACCTTGTGTATATGTGAGCTATCTTTTCAGCCTTTATAATTTTATATTTTATTATTTACTGGCTTCAGCCTCGCAGTGCTGGGATTGCAGGTGTGAGCACCACACCCAGCTCATCTAAAAAAATGTTTGAGATAGGGGCTCACTTAATTGTTCCAGCTGGTTGAATTTGCAACCTTCCCAAATAGCTGGGATTATAGGCATGCACCACCTCTGGCTAGTGGTTGATCATTTTTTAAAAATCCTTATCTCTTAAGAGATAAAAACTGAAGTTACTGCAGATGAAATAAATGTGCATGGGCTCTGTATGCCTGTAATTTCAGTACTTTGGAGGCTGAGGCAGTAGGATCACTGTGAGTTCCAGGCCGGACTGAACTACACAGGGAGACCCTGTCTCAAAAAAAGAGAAAAGAAAATCATCAGTGTTCTGAGAACAAAATGCAATGCACTTACAGATGTTTGTAAGTGATAAAGGACTGTCACAGCTGGATGCTCTGTCCAAGCCTAGTTATCTTGTCTCCCTAATGCCCCAAGTCAAGTCTGAACCAAACGTTCTTGGATGACTGGTGCTGGCAAGAACAACACTAGAGCTATAGAAAAAGCAGAGACAAAGCGCGCAGGGTGGTGCACGCCTGTAAACCCAGCAGCTGAGAGGCTGAGACAGGAGGACCACAAGTTGTGGCCCAATCTGTAAAATTACATTAGCCAGGCCTTGTCTCAGAGTAAGAAAGGGTTAGAGATAGAGCTTAGTGTGAAAACCCTGAGTTCAATCCCCAGTATCTCAAAAAGTAGGTAAACAAAAACAAAAACAAAATGAACAGGGGCCGGCGAGATGGCTCAGTGGTCTAAAGTGCTTAGGCAAGCTTAGGCAACCGCAGGTACCGCGGTTCAATCCCAGGCACCACATGCTGCACCAGCTCTACCCCCAGGGCAGGCTGAGCTGGCCATGACATAAATAAATAAAAAACAAAAAGAACAGCCCAGGACTGGGTAGATTAGGACCACAAACTGGACCTACTTTAGCTCCACATGGGAACTGACCTGTAACTGATCAGGACCACAGTGCACAGGAAGGTCTCCACTGACTGCTTCCTCACCTACCAGTGTGTTAAGTGCTACTCTGCATCCAGCCTGTCCTGGCCCCAGAAACTCCTGTTTGAATAGGCTGACAGGGTTTGAGTAGCTGATTTTGACACAGCTGCCTAATAGCTGGGCTTACTCCAAGCACAGAGGAACCAGCAACTCTCTTAGGAGTACAAGCCTGGTCTCACAAAAGGACCGAGGAGATATTCCTGCAGCAAGCGTCACAGTCTAACAGGCAACACTGAGGCTCTGGACACTGTCTTGGGGTAAAGGGTTAGTTCTGGCAGCACTCTCAGAGCCTTGGGAGAAGCAAAGGGTTTATCTCTGTTGAGGCCTCGTCTGTATGTAAACTGCTCTGACTCTTCCTCTCAGTATTACAGACAGCAAAGTGAGGTCCAAATATTATAGGCAGTCAAGAGATGAGAACACAAGACCACGTGGGCGCTGGTACATTCAGGAAGGCCAAGCCTCAAGACAAAGGTGAAAGGAACTACATCTACCCACTGTCCCAGGGACTACATCCACTTTCTAAGGATGGATATTCTGACAGGCGTTAGCCTCCTGGGGGTGGGGGTCCAAGAGCTCCTTGGCCCATCCCTGCCAGCAAAGGCTCTCATTTTCTCCATGCACACCTGCTTCATGACTTGCTTCTCCACTGGGTCAGCATTACCTGAGCGACTACACTTGTAATCTTACCAGTTGACTTTTGGCCCACCTTATGATTTCATACCCACTCCGTGATTATGTTCCAAAAAGCCTCCCCTATAAGTGGGGAAGCCACTCACTTTCTGGGCCTTGTGCTGTCTTAGGTAGGGGTTGTCTTTCCCTCAATAAAATTTCCTACTCTTAACCTCCATTGTGTCTCAGAATTCATTCTTAATTGAATACGATCTTGGCACTGTCAGACGCGTAGCAAGTCAGGAGTTATAGTATTTCCCTTATATCCTTGGAGGTCCCAATCTAGGTCCTATAACAACAGCAACCCCAAAGTGTCACCCTCTGCTTGAAAGAGAGAGGTGAGCTCTGTCAGTCTTAGTTATTATGTCTGAGTCAAATAACAGCTGACAGAAGCTGGGATTTAACCCAGCCAAACTGCAATGCCTCACGCACTTTCCACAGCCAGGTCCCCTAAGATGTGCTTTGGGACAGACTGAACATGGCACCTCTCACTTGTACCTGCAGGAAGAAATCCAAAGGCTACTGGGTCACCCTGGCCTCCTGAATGTACTTGGAAATGCAATTCCTTGAGCTGGTACTCAGTCTCCCACAGGGCCTTGCATGTGTCCTGCACCCTGGGTAAGACCTGGCTGGTTATGTCTTCTGGCTGCTCGGCCTACTCATCATATCAGAGGACATACGCTTCTCACACATACAACCTTATTTTCGTGGTCCTGGGGATTGAAGCCAGGGCCTCGTGTATGCCAGGCAAGCACTCCTACTACCAGGTACATCCCAGCCATTTTAAAAACCTAGCTTTTTAAAATAAAATTTTGTTTTGGAGACAGTATCTTGCTGTGTGGCCCAGGCTGGTCTCAAATTTGAGCCCTTCTGATTAGCTGGGAAGCCAGGGGCCCCACCACGCCCTGCTACATCCAAAGCTTTCAAGTTCCTGCTGAGTGCACAGACCTGAGGGGCCCTTACCCTGACGCATACTTAATCTCCCAGATTTGAATTCTGTGTAGCACAAGAGATGTGTGAGTCAACCCAAGTAGAAAGGCAGATTTAAATAAAATAAATCAGGTTTTGGTTTCTATTCCTTAGACGTGCGCACTTTCACTGCTACTAGCCCCATTTGCAGTGGGTGACGCAAGTCTAAACACAAGGCCAACTCCACTGCCTGTTACCTAATACAGAAGGTGCAATTAACCCTACTATTTACTTCCAAATTTCAACCTCACCAAGCCAGGAGTGGGAGGGAACACTTGTAATCCCAGCACTCTGGGAGGCTGAGGCAGCAGGATCACAAATTTGAGGCCAGCCTGGGTACTGAGCTCATGACTAGGTCAGAACATATAGCAAGATCCTGTGTTAAGCCAAGCCCCAAACCCCTCAGCCCTGCAGATCTTAGTCCACAATGTATCCCTCACTCCCAAGGTCCGGTTGTTTATAATGCTCGGCTACTGGTAACCCGGAGATGCTAAGGAAACTCTTCTAGAAATCCTTGAAGGCAAGTTTTACAATGAATGAGCCAGCCAGTTACAGAAAGCAAGCATGCAAGCAAGCAGCCGATCTATTCTCATTGTTAATTTACAATTTTTAAACTTGCAATGGATCCATCATCAAAGCTTGTTCCTGCTATTCACTAAACTTAGCTCTGGTGAACTCACGGCCACTTCCAAACTTAAAAATATAGCTGACAACATAAATACTTAATGTGGCAAAGGATGGCTTCATTATCTTTTTTTTTAAAGAGTTCCAAGAAGGCATTTCCAAGTATTTCCAGAACATGAATTTGAGATCAAGATGATAGTACAGCACTCCAGCAGCTGGGGTAGGAGGATTTCAAGTCTGAGGGCAGCCTGAGCAACTAGCAAGACTCTGCCCCTGCAACCAGAAAAAAAGGTGAGCCTCCACAGGTGAAATCATGCCCCTGAAAGACAGCACTGGGGGAGAGGGGGTCAGCCAGGCACAGCGACACACATCTAAGGTCCTAGCACTGAAGAGGCTGAGGCAGGAGGATTGCCTGGAGTTTGAGGCCAGCTTGCACTATATAGTAAGTTCATGGCCAGCCTGACTACACAGAGACTATGTCTCAAAACACAGTACATGCTCTGGCACATTTCCCTTAAAATAGTAAAGAGCTCAAACCACATGATTATAATTCATTACATTATTGCTGTGACTCATCACATGGCATTAAGTGGCATTCATGACAATCGTGATAAAAGCTAGTTAGCACGCACCTAATGTGCCAAATACACATTAGTTTTCTAATTCTTTTTTAAAATTATTATTATTATTGTTGTTGTTATTATTATTATTTTTGGTGGGGGGTGAGGCCAGGTTTTACTATTAAGTTCAGGCTGGATTTCAGTTCACTATGTAGCCCAGGCTGGCTGTGATCACCTGATTTTCTTTTCCTTTCAACCAGGAAATGAACTCAGGACATTGTGTTTGCCAGGCAGGCACCATGCCACTGACCTATACCCTGGTCCCTCCAGGCTGGCTTTGAAATCCAGGTGACCTGCCTGCCTCAGCCTCTCAAATTCTGAGATTAGGGATGCATGCCATCACACCTGGACTCTGTAATGGCCACAGCGGTTTCCTTAGTGACCCCATTCTAGATCTAGGGAAGCTGTCCATATAACCCCACCCCCCAAAATGAAGAGCTCACCCTAGAAAGCCACTGAGAGAGAGGGAGGGAGGGAAGGAGGGAAGGAGAGAGAGAGACAGAGAGAGGGAGGAGTGGAGGGAGAGAGAGAGAGAACACTGAACGCCAGGGCAGTGACTCATTTTCAGAACCTTACTGGGTCAGCCAGCCAGGGTTACCCCCTTTCCACCAACACAACAACTACAGGGTACCCCAGGGGGCCTAGCTGGAACTCTGGTTGGCAGATGTCGCCTTCACTGGACACAGCCTTCATTGGAAACAACAGCCATGCGGTGGAAGCTGCAGTATGCCACACTGAAATCCATCGTGCAGGGCCCTGGCAAAGCTGGGTGCTCCTCACGGCTCGGCTCAGCTCAGCTCGGCTGGCAACCCACGACCTAACTGCCTTGGTGTGCTGTCCCAGCCTGCGGCACAGCCGATGTGATAATAAGCTACAGCTCGCCCAGAACGGCTGATGTGTGCGTGGCTGGTCGGGCCATTAGGGGCTCCTTCTCCTGTACAGTTGGCTCTACACTGAGCCCACAGTGTAGTGCAGTCCCGGCCCACACCGCCTACCCTGCTGCACCAATTTCATCTCAGGGTTACTTATTTCATCTTTCTAAACTCCGGGCTAGAGGCGAAACCATTGGCTTATGCAGGTATCTTGGAATGTGCTGTGCTAGTTAAGTGCTAGTTAAGTCTTTTCAACACCTCACAAGGCTCCTGCATAAGCAAGCACTTCGCATATGTTTACTCTTACACTCCAGTGTAGGATAGACAGCAAGATGGGCAAAATGTGGCACAAGTGGGGCACGGTCACTACAGGGCCACTGCCTCGGCTGGTGATGGACACCACGTGAGCACTCAGCAGGGGGGCCTCACTGTGTTACATCCACTGGCAAACCACAGCCACTCAATTCAACAGGTCCTTCCTGGGTCTGGGCCAACGTGATCCTCCTCTAGGGAAGTATCTGGGGGTTTCAGACACCAGTGGAATTTCCTCACTGTCCTGAGAGGCCAGCCCAAGTGACAGGCCTGTATTTCTGCACCTGCTCGCTCGGGGCTTCTTGGGCTTTGCACCCATTCAATGTTTTCCACTCAATGGAGGAGGAAGGAAGGGGGCATGGGTTGGAAAGACTTCCCACCTACCTGGGTGGTCAGTTCCTAAGGTGGCCCAGGGAAAGGATCAAAAAGCTGCCGCTGGTGTCTGACCCAGAGGCAGAGGAACAGGAAGAGTATTGCAGTGAAAAACAATGGAAGAAGGATGGTCAGCAAAGCAGAGTAGGAAAAAAATTAAGCTAATGGGGGTGCTTTTGAGAAATTTTAATAAGCTGTAGCTGTGGTCACCAGGGAGCAGAGACTCTGGGAATATATTCCCCTGGAAGCCAACCTGGCAGTCAGGCACAGTGGTACAGGCCGTTGGACACACCTACCTGGGAGGCTGAGGCTGGAGGATCGCTCGAGCCTCGGAGTTTGAGGCCGGCCTTGGCAACACAGAGACTCCATCTCAAAAATCAAAAGACAGAAACAAAGCTCCACTAGGGACTAAACTCACAGCAGAGATGAGCAGCACCGTTGGTTCTACAGAAATGTAACTTGAGCCACACATAACACTTAAAATTTTCTAGTGGTCACGGCGAAAAAATAAAGACAAAACTAATCATAATGCTAACGTTGATATATTCCTACATCCAAAATATTTTCTTCTTTCAACAAATAATCACAATGAAACAATTACTCATGGCATGCTTTGCACCATTTTCTTTGTAATAAGGCTTCAACGTCTGGTGTGTATGCGAAGATGGACTGAATCAGGCAGGGCCTGAGCCCACCATCCCTGAGGGAGCCACCTGAGTCTCCGCAGGCGGAAGCGCCCTGCAGCGGTGCTGTTCCGCCAATCCGCCGCCCCAGCCCCACCTCCGAGACCTCAGTCGAAGGCAGCTGGCCTCCCTCCAAGTTCCGCTGCAGCACAGCCGCCACCCACGCAGCCCGGTACCATGGCCTCTCCGCCAGACTCACACAAGGAGGCTCGCGTTTTAAAAATATCCACTAGCATGCCAGCTTGGGATTTGTAAGCACGAGGAGTAGGAGCAAGGAAGGCTCCCAGAGGCAGGTGGACTGAGCTGATGAGTAACGTGTCCACGCCTACGGAACCCAGGCTACTTGTCAGTCGGCTTGGCACTGGCCCCGGGCTTCAACATGGCTCTTTCTTTCAGTGTGCATGGTCACGAGCACCAAGCACACGGGGACAGGGGCCCTGTTTACCCTTGAACCAGCAAACTAGTCCAATACCCAGTGGAGGATGTTTTGAGTCTTTCAAATGAACAGAATCTCTTTACTTCATATTTTTTAATTTTTTATTTTTACGGTATTGGGAATTGAACTCATAACCTCTCACTTGCCAGGCAGGCTCTGCGCCCTGAGGTATATCCTCAGTCTCTCTTTAATGTTCTGACTTGAAACTTCCTCCAGTCAGGCCCTGGGAACTATTTCTTTCTATCTCCAGGGATGCCCAGAAAGAAGCCACCTTTAACCTGGAAGAGCTGACAGCGTGTGACCATCAAAGCCCCTCCCATTGGGACTTGGGCTGCCTGGGATCTGGAATGCCCCTTCTGGTTTAGTCTTCCTGAGATGTCTCTCTCAAAGGAAAAAAAGTCTGCATGTCAGTATAGAAAACGTTCTCATCATTTGGGGAAAATAACTTAGGGCTGGGTAGATAAACATGTACAGGAAATATTTCTATAGAGATCTTGATCCTCTGAAGATTAATAACCCCCGGAACTGGAGACTAGCCTTAAACTCGGAGGAAATAGGCAAGTTATAAAAACAGGAAGAGCGGGAAGTTTATTTTTGGATGAATATTTGTTCTAGTGAGGCTCTCGATCCTGACACAAACCTTGATCTGCAGGTCATTTGCCGCACTGAGCAGCTGCACTGCACGTTTCCACAAGCCGTCCCACCAGAGATTTCCGGGTCTTTTTGGAAAGAGCCTCACCCTGCTTCTGCAAAACATCTGCCTCGCTGCCACTGCCTGAGGGACTTTCTCCTGCGGTCCTTACAGTTGCGGGCCCTGGAAGAAGCCCCAGCCATCTACCTCAGCCTCTCTGCTTTTCTGCCCCAAACCCAAAGCCAGCCAGTCCGTCTCCACCAGGTGGAGGCTGCAGCAGGCTGTTCTCAGCCTTGACCAGTAGACTCTGATCTCTTTGGTCTCCAAAGCCTCCAGGACTCCTTCAGCTACCCCTGTCCCCATGCCCACCCCTCCACGGTTTCTACTGCTTATCGAATACAACTAGTCTCATCTTTGGTGGGCAGAGTCATTTATAACCTGGCCCAACACTCCTTTGTAACCCCACCCCCAATCTGCAGGACCACGGATGTGATTTGTGGGGCCTGGCACAACGTGAAAATATCTTGTGGGGTACTCTTATTTCAAAAACTACGAAGTTGAAAGACTGAGAGTGCAGTACTTGCCTAGCATGCGCGAGGCCCTGGGTTCACTCACCAGCACAACAATAAACAGGAATCTCAAGAACGCAACAGCAGAGCCCTAGCCCAGGAGGCCTTTCAAAGCTTTCTGGAAGCCAGGGTGCATGCTCAGGAGAAACAGAGCACTTCCGCACTTCCCCTCCCTCAGATCAGCTCCTGAAGGCAGCAGGTGCCATTACTCACCTCTCCTTGCTCCTAAGGAAACACACTTTTCCCACAGAGGAAGACCTGAAGATGAGGAATTGAGGCTCCATCCTCTAGAGGCCCCCCTTCCTTTACCTCTCACTCCTCCACCCCTCAACCAGACCACATGTGCCGTGGGCCCAACTCAGTGCAGTCGTTCCTGTGTCCTTCCCTCCACCTCTCCAGAGCAAAACCAGACAGACACCAGGTCTACTGTAAAGCTCTTTTGAATGTTCATTAGGAAATCTGTTCTCTACCTCTAAGGAACACATATAAAGCCCGCTGTGACCTTGACAGTGACCAGTGAAAGGAAAATAAACAATTCCCTAAGATTTTCCTTTTCCCGAAGAGGAGACACCCATGCCCTCTGGAGAGGTTGAAGGCATCTGAACAGGAACTTCCATTGCTTGGCGTTATGAAGCCTGCCAGCCCCACAGGCTGTCCATGTTGACTCTGGCGGTGGCTTCACAGGTGGCCAGGCCAGCTCAGCAGGAGTGTGGAGGAGAAATGGGAATCAGGAGATCAGGAGCCGGCATTATCCGGCATTATCCTCTTTCACCTTCCTGGCCTGGTGGGGTGGGTGGAGCCCAGAACCCAGGGAACTGCTTGAGATTCCCCACCCACTGCTGCCAGAAGCTATGGTGCAGACCAGAATCAGAGAAAGAAGCCTTGCAGGCTCAAAGACTCCTCACGAGCAAAGGAATAAAACTGTGGCGGGCAGCAGAAGAGAAGTGAGACAACCACCAGTAGCCGATACCTGCTTTGTTATTAAGAGAAAGAATAACACTATAGATCCCAAACAGCTTCCTAAACATTCAAGCAAAGTTGATTTTTCCAGCAATTACCAAACGGATGAGGCCCGAGGGAGATAACAGAGGACTGTATCAGAAAGCACCAGCCTTCAGAAGGTCTTCCGCGGACAAAATCAAGAATCCTTCCTAGCCCAGCAGGCTCTAGTAACCATGACAGCAGGAGCAGCCACTGCTTGTGGAGCTGGGCACTGACCAGGCAAGGGCTAAGGTCCCTGACGCGCGACCCCCAGGCCTCATGGCACCGACACAACCTGTGCTGTCCTAGTTTATGTGCTTTGGTGCTGGCTGTGCCTGTCTCTCACTTCCCAGGACCAAATTCATCCTCATCTGTACCCGATGGCTCTTTCATTTTACAGAGGAGGAGAGATCTTGGCCCAGGCTCTGCCTATCCCAGGAAGGGGACTTCAGGTGTGGGCTCAACAGCGTGGCTCAGCTCACTGCTGCAGCTCACCCAGAAATCACACAAATGAAGTTTTCCTCGCATGACATTGAGCTACTTAAAAAAAAAAGTGGATCTGCTTTTGGCATTACTTGGAAATACTTGAATTGTGACATATTCACCAAATATTTTGAACATCTAAAACCCCAGGGAGGAGGCCAGAGGGCCCTATGGCTCTGTCAAGATGAGTCCATGAAGAATGTCCCAGGTGCCTTGGGCAGCAAGATGGGTTGGGTAGCTCTTGGCTCTGCTTTCTCCCTAAGGTAAAATATGGCTATAGCTGGGTGTGGTGCATGCCCTTAACCCCATCACTCAGGAGGCTGAGGCAGGAGGACTGCCCTGAGTTTGAAGCCAGCCTGGGCAACCTAGAGACTGTATCTCAAAAAACAAAAACAAAAAAGGATATGGCCCCTGCCCTCCAGCCATGACCACCACTGAGGCAGCCCGAACTCCCTTCTCATCTGTAACCCTGGTCAGCTAGCTGGCCCACAGAACACTGGCCAGCACCCCAAGCTCTCAGTCTGCTGAACAGAGAGCAACTGCTAAACATATTAAACTGTGATACCAAGAATTTTTTTTTTTAATGTGGAATTTTAAAAGCATAACTATAAATGCTTTTTTGAAGTAAACAAGCCCCATATATGAAAAGGTTATATAACTGTGTGCATATTAACCCTGTAGTGGGGAAACTATAGCACTTTTAAGAAACTCAGAAAAATCTAAACACAAATATGGTCCAATTTAGACCTATAGACTATTAAACTAAACATGTAAATTTACTGTAAACATAGGATTTAGGTAGATGGGGAACTTAAAAATACTGAACTAGAGAGAGCAAATGTCTAAAAGCCACTATGATTCACCCCTGAGGCTCACGCCTTGCACAGCAGTGAAGAGCCAGGCCAAGCCTCACCCACAGAGCTGTGTTCAGGCGCTTACTTTAATCCAACATGTTTGGGGCAGAAGAAAGTTCAGTCTGAGTGAATCTACAGCATATGAAACTGAATCCGAGCCCTCGAGGTAAAGATCGCGTGTCTCCCATTAGGGGCAGGGCCAGAGACAGTATCAGCGCCCCACAAACAGCGCTGAGGTAAGGCCAGCCCTGGGCACTGTGGGCAGGGCCGCCCCGCCCAGCCCCGTGCAGGGCTGCCTCTCGCGGAGGCCTTGCCAAGCAGCGGAGGCCTCGGCTTGCAGCTCGGCTTCCTGCGGCCCGCAGGCCAAGGGAGGACCCTCACGAACAGCTGTGCCGTGGGCTCCCAGGAGGACGCAACCAGGACCAACCTGCTTCCTCACTGGAGGGACTACCGCGCACTTCCAGGGGCCGACCGGCGACATAAAGGTCCTCCGCCCCTTCCAGTGACTCACAGTGTAGACGAGAGCCTCGAGCCAGGAGAGGTCGGGAATGATAACAACCGCACGTGCACACACCTACACGCACACATCCCATTTTCTGTGTACCCAAAGCAAAGCCCAAACCCTGAGCCTGGGGTCCCCTAGCTGATCCAATTCTGTAGTTAAATGACCAGCTCCTAGTCTCCTATCCTCACCCCACCCCAGTTATCCTAGGCTTAGGGGAAACTACTCTGCGCAGTGCTGTGGACCGCCAATGAATCAATATCCACAGGCAAAGCGGGTGTTGGCTCGGCACCTCTGACAACTCTGCCGTAATGCTGGCCTCGCAGATGGGCAGCAGGCATCTAGGTTCTGGGACCCTGGCTGGAAGCTCTTTCTCTCAGGGCCCAAAGGTCCCTCACAGTACAGCTCAGCTAGGCGGCCACCCAGCCAAGCGCTGGGCAAGTCTCCCCAGATCTCAAGGTCTCTGATGGTTCCTTCCCTGACAGAGACAATGCAAAGATAATCTTTTTCTTCCTCTGTAAAAGTGAACAGCTTGCCTTAGGTCAACACAGGGTTTCCTTTGAACCCTAACACCCACATCTATCAACATTATCTCTTAATTTTTCTACATTATTTTTCCTCTTACCACCAACCCCCAAGAAATGTGCCTGGGCAGAGAGGGGTGACACATCTGCTAGAAAACAAAACATAGTTTTCAGAAAGTAGCATTTAAACTTTGTTTTAACTTAAACAGTTTAACATTCTCCACTAAGTATCTAAAATTCAATTTTGTTGTTTGTAAAGTAACAGATTTCTAAGAAGTGAAAGTAAAAACATCTCTTATACCCAACAAGGATCCTGGATTCTGTGCCCCCATCTGCTGGGTGAGGAATGTGGCACCCTCTCTCCCACTGTTAACTAAAGTGACAAAACAAAGATTCTCTGGCACAGGCCTCAGCAAGGCACAAGTTCAGACAACAGCTTCAGGTATTTCTTTCTGATGCAGAAATGGAGTTGCTCCAACTTGAAAGACAGCTAGTGAGACCTTTTCCATACAAAGATTTTGAAGTAGCCAGAAATTTTCCAGTATCAGTAAAACTGCATAATTAAAAGGAAAAAAAAAAAAACCTTGAAATATATTTTTTAAACCGATCAAGTAATGCAGATTTGTTGGAGAAATGGTTAATACAGGTAAACAGAAGTTGGGGTATAGCTCAGAGGTACAGTGCTTGCTAGCACACAGGAGTCCCTGAATCGGATCCCCGGCATGGCAATGAAAATGAACAGGTAAGCAAAAAAGAACAGAAGAGCTCAACATCTTAATGAAAAAGCCCAAAATCCAAAGTGCTTTTATAAAACCTCACACTTATCAGGTACCAAATAAATGTTTCATGTGTAAAATTATTTAAAATACTACATAAATGTACCCACCAGGATATGTAGTATATAAAACGAGTTAAATATTTCAAGCTGTAAACACTTCTGGCTCCAGCTACTGTGAATGAGGGATATACAACCTGTATATGTACCAATGATCCTCACTAACAAAACGTGTAATCATGGGGTTTTAGCTGAGCAAAACTGGGAATGGATCCCTGAAACCCCCCACCTCCTTCCTAGGTGTGGATTCTTCCTGAAACCTGTATAGAGTCCAGAATTCTCATAGAGGAGTATAAACCTACAGAAATGTCTGACAGTCTGGGCAGAGAAGCCAAAATCACCTTCAGAGAAGATCACTGATGCACCAGACTTAACAAAAGAAAGGACAGGCTGACGTGTTTCCAGAAACAACCATGGCTCCACCTGGACCCAGTCCTTAACCACAAGATCCTGTGGCAAAACTGAAAGAGCTCCATGGCCAGAGGCCAGTAACTCTGCTATGGAAATCCCCGGCCCGCTCCCTCAGGACACAGGGAAGATACTTCCTCCATGCAGAGTCAAAGGTAGTTCTGGCCAAGGCTTGAGGCTGGAGTATCACAAAGAGCAGCAAAACTGTGGCTGAGTCAGGGCTCTGTAGATGTGCAGTGGTGGTCAATAGTTGAGACTTTGGATCTGGGCTGCTTGAGTTCAAATCCAGCTTGTCCAGCTGGGGTGATAGCTTAGTGGCATTAACAACTGCCTAGCAAGCACAAGGTCCTGAGTTCAATTCCTGATACCAAAAAAAGTTTTCCGACCCAGCCTGTCAAGAACTGTGTGATTCTGGTTGATTTCTTCATGTCTCTGTACCTCTTCATAGGGTTGTGATGATCAGTGTTTTTTTATTTTATTTTTTTATTCTGGCTGGCTCATCCTACGCTGGGGGTGGGGCTGGCATAGCATGTGGTGGCGGGGACTGACTCTCAGTCCCTGCGGTTGCCTAAGCCGGCGCTTTAGATCTCTGAGCCATCTCACTGACCCCATTAGAATTTGTTAGCCACCAAATGTTTAGAGTAATATGGGCCAGATTTGAGTAGTACTTAGGCTTTTCTGTAGAATTTTCCTGCACTTTAAAAATTGTTATTAATTTTATTATCCGAAAATTAGGGTGGGCTGGGGAGATAGCTCAGTGGAAGAAGTGCTTGCCTGGCAAGCGCAGGGTTCTGAGTTTGATCCCTGGTAATGCAAAAAAAAAAAAAAAGAATTAGGGCCTCACCAGCACCACTATCGCCAGTTCATCACCCTGTTACTTTTTGGAGGGTGAGGGGACAGACTGAACCCAGGGTCCTCACACTGAGCTATTTCCCCATTCTCTTTTTATTTTGACACAGGGTCTAACTAAGTAACTCAAGGTGAACTTGAACTTGTGATCCTCCTGCCTCAACCTCTGAAAGTGTTGGAATTACAGGTGTGTACCACCACCCTCGGCTTGTGACTTTTCTTCTAGTTTGGCCCCCTTCTCACATAGTGGAATCACCTCATCTCAGCGTCCATACGCTGGAGTACACTGGAGGTGCCCAGCTGTGTGATGCAGCTTTCAACGCTAAAATTGAGGACAGTGATCAGTCTCCTTCATTCAGGTACATAAAATCACAGAAGCCACACCTACAACATTCTAGTGCAAATCTGGGCATGCCAGTGGGAACATTCTGACGCAGTTCCACGAGCAGGGGTCACCACACGTAGTGACAGAGTCCTGTATCCTGTTTCCCTCAGTGGTATCTTCTTCCTATTCTTCACAGTTCCGTGACAGCGCTTTCTTCCATGTCTGTGAAGAGCTGCATGTTCTACACGTGAGCATTCTGCTAGGCTCTTGGCAACGTTTTCACTCACGCAACTTTCAACACCCTGGCTTGCAACGTGTTTTATCTTATTATCTTTAAATTTCTAGGAGAAGGGATTTGGAATACAAATGACCAAACAGCTTCCCAGAAAGGGTGCACTGAGTTCTACTCTGAACTATAATATATGAAAAATGTTCCCTCAGCAGAACCATGCTAGCACGTAGAACATTTTTCCACTTGACAATAGTATTTCAAAACCCGTAATATTTTCATGGTACTAGTTTAATAATTGTAAGGTTAGCCACCTGCTCTACATCAAGTCAGCCATATTTTTCTTCTGATAAAAATATGTATTTGTTTTGAAATAAAATGTGAGGTGAGGCTCTCCACTAGAAAGAAATCACAAAGTTCATGGTAATATGGAGTTGTGTCAAAATTAGGAAATTGTGAGAAATTAAATCCACAGGGCAAGATTTGCAGGAGGTCTACTCTCAGTGAAGAGTCTGTTCATTAAAAAGCTGTATTTGACAAGGAATAGGACCAATCAGGACATGCAGGGGATGCAGAGTCACATGCAACTCCCCAGCTCCCTAAAAGGTGATGCTCTGGTGGACTGTTGGGGGTCAGAGGCAGACAGTGGTGGAGGAGGTATGCCCCATGGCTACCATGAGTTTGAGTGCCTGACACTTGGCACGGGGTAAGAGAACTTCAAGGAGTCTGTCAGAAGTTTAAATTAGCCATGCATGATGACACACGCCTGTCATCCCAGCACTCGGGAGGCCTTAAGAGTTTGAGACCAACCTGAGCACAAAGTGAGTTCAAGACCAGCCTGAACTGCACAGCAAAACCCTGCCCCCAAAAACAAAAAGTTTAAATTAAACAGATCTCTCCCTATTGTCTTCTCAAAAGAAAGAGACAGGATCAGTTATTTTTCTAACACAAAGCTATTGGTACAAAGAAATAAGGCAATGTACTATTCAAAATAGTCCTCCATGTATCGCTCAGCTACTCTCAGGTTCCTGTACACAAATATGATGCTATTGTGAAAAACATGCTGGAAACATGGCACCTCACCCAGCCTGCCCCTTGACCCTGGATCTAGACCCCTACCACTCACTTTTCCAAAATGTATAGCTGGACGCTGTAATTACACACAATATCTGTTGATTGACTAAACAGAATTTCTTTTCTTTGCATGAGTAGTAATTATAAGGAGATTTACCAGAAAGAGTTAGACTCTTAGTCTATGGTTCCTTTCTTTAAACATATTAAGACAGTAGTGCATGCCTGTAATTCCAGCTGCAATGTTTGGGAGGCTGAGGCTGAAGGATCACAAATTTGAGGTCATCATGGACAGCTTGGTAAGACCTCCTTTCAAAGAGAAAAAAAAGAAAAAAAACTTTTTTTTTGGAGACAGGGTCTCAGTAGTTCAGGCTGGCTTTTAACTCCCCACTATTCTCCTGCCTCTGCCTCCTGAGTGCAGGGATTACAGGTGTACACCACATCTGGCAAGAACCCACATTTTTGAATATCTCAAATATTCTCCCATAATAGAGAAGGTATTAACTATAGTCATGTGTTGCTTAATGACAGGATCAGAGGCTAAGAAATGCACTTAGACTTCACCACCATGAGGCCACCACGCACACATCCCGATGGCAGTCTAATGTGCACAATTATGTGCTCTGCATTTCTGTGACCACTGCTTACATCAGCTCACCCCAACATGAGTGTGATGATAATGGTATCACTGAGCAATAGGAATTTTATAACTGCATTATAATTTTATGTGATAGCTACAGTTTAGATCTAAAATATCCCCCCAAGACTGGGTGTGGTGGCGTGCACCTGTAATCCCAGCTCTTGGGAGGCTGTAAGCAGGCGGGTCACTGAGTCAGTTTTAGTAGTAAGACCCTGAACATCCTATAGATCCTTCTCTAAAAATAAAAGAAAATATCCTCCAAGGGGAGGGGAGTGGGGGAGCAGTAAGATATATCCTGTACAGGCACAACTTCCCTGTGATGAATGCCATTATGTATATCTGATAGGTACCAATAGAATTTTTAAAATATGAGAAAAAGTCTCCCAAGTCTCATGTTCCCATTACCAGGTTCTGGGGTGCTGGAGTCGGTGCTTAGAGATGATTTCTAGGTTCTTTTGTCTTGAATGAAGAATTTAATGAAATAAGTAAAAATGATAGAAAAGTTTCACATTTATTAGAGGCAGAAAAAATAAACATAAGGATTAAAAAAAAAAAAAACCAAAGAGGGTTCTGCTGAATGAGTTTGGGCTGAGCAAAAATGGAGAAAAAATAAACAGAAGATACGCCCTGGACTATAGGCTGGGCTGTTGTGAGGAGGGGCATGAGAGCAAGCTCTTAATGGCATCTGAGTCCTTCCATGTTTCCCATGCTTACATACATCACAACGAAATCAACTTAGCAGAGACCTACTTGAGTGAGGGCCACATGTAGGGTTCTGGAAGCTGGTTCTGTGCGAGTATTCTGAGACCATGCCTGCCTCTCTTCCCAGCCACTTTAAGCCATACTCTACTTCCCATCTCACTTAGCATGGATATGGTCAGAGAGTGGCCCCTGGCAGTGTTTCTTGGAAGGGTGTATTCTTACTCCTGCGCTTCTCTGTCTGTTTCCTCGCTGATGTGGGTAGAGTAGCTTCCTTTGCCATGAACTCCCCCCATCGTGTTTCTGTCTTGGAGCCAGCCACCCTTGGACTCAACCTACTGAAAGTGCAAGCCAAATAAACCTCTCCTGTTTTAAATTATGGGTGTTGGGTATTTCATCCCAGCAACAGGAAAGTGATACAGAAAATGTAAGACACAGAAAATTAGTACTAAGAGTGCACTTGTTGCTGTGACTGAGTATGACCACACGGTCTTGAAGTCTTTGTAGCAACTGGTCTGCAGAGTTTTGAAAAACTTGGACATAAAGGATAGAAAAGCATTAGGAAGCTATAATCTGAGCTTGACGGGTAATTTTAGTTAGAGCTCAAAAGACCAGAATAATGATAAGAATGCAGACAGTAGAGGCCAGGTTCATGAGGCTTCAGATGGAATGAGGACTATATGTATTGGAAACTGGATTAGAGGCCATCCGTGTTTGCTTCTCGCAAGTAACTTATCCATGTTTTTCCATGTTTTAAGACTTCACGTGAGACTGAATTTGAAGGCAGCAGTCTTGACTGAGTAGAGGACATTCCAAGGCAACACAGCACTAAAGCTGTGGCATGGGTACTACTGGGTGCTTTTAGGCAGATCTAGAGTGAGGCAATCAGGAGCGACAAACAAAACTGGACGATTCTTAAAATCTCTAACTTGGTCAGAAAGGAAGAGGGTTGTCAACCTGAGGCCAAAGAGAAAGTGGCTGCTGAAAAAAATGGCATTAAAAAGAAGCTAAGCACTTACAAAAGAGTTCTGTTCTGGGAGAACATTAGTAAGTTGGATTTATTTGTAAGTCCAACAAAGAGAAAGAAACAGAAGGTAAGGCATTAAAAAAAAAACCAACAACACAAAAGAACTAAAAACCATTAGGGTCCCAAAATTCAAAGATCCAGTCCAGAAATGGGCATCTGAGAACATACACTTCTCAGAGAAATTCAACAAGCCTATAAATACATGAAGAAATGCTCCACATCGCTAGCCATTCATGAAATGCATATCAAAACAACACTTAGATACCATCTCACCCCAGAAAGAATGGCTGCTCTAAAGAAATCAACCAACAACAAGTGTTGGAGAGGCTGTGGGGAAAAAGGAACCCTTCTCCACTGCTGGTGGGAATGCAGACTGGTGCAACCATTATGGAAAGCAGTGTGGAGACTCCTTCAAAAACTAGAACTAGAAATCCCATGCAATCCAGCTATTCCCCTACTGGGAATTTTTCCAGAAGAACTGAAAACATCATACCATAGTGATATTTGTGTACCTATGTTCAGAGCAGCACAATCTGTGATAGCCAAATCTTGGAAACAATCAAAATGCCCATCATCTGAAGAATGGTTGAAAAAGATGTGGTACTTTCACAAAATGGAATATTACTCAGCTATAAGGAATGATAGACTAGAAGACTTCATATATAAATGGATGTATCTTGAACACATACTCATTAGTGAAATAAAC
>PVKN010014998.1:0-18795 GCA_004027915.1 Capromys pilorides
CTTAATCTTTTGAGACAGGGTCTCACTAAACTGCCCAGGCTGTGCCTGATCTTATGATCTACCTCAGCCTCCTAGGGTTCTGGAATTACAGATATGTGCCAATACACCTGGCTGCTCATTTTAAAATAAATGTACAACAGATATAAACACAAAGCCCCACTAGCGATTAATATAGTATGGAATTATTAAATGTGAATAGCAAATGGCAATTGCTGAATCTAGTGAAAAATATTTGGATTTTGGGCCAACAAGATGGCTCAGTGGTCTAAAGTGTCTTCTTAGGCAAACTTAGATTCCCCATCCGGGGAGATAGCTCAGTGGGATAAGTGCTTGCGTGGCAAGCACAAGGGCCTGAGTTCAATCCCTGGTACTGCCAAAAATAAATAAATAAATATATAGATAAATAAATAAATAAATACTTAGGTAATGGCAGGGACCTTGGTTCCATCCCCGGCACCACAAGCTGTGCCAGCCCCACCCCCAGGGCAGGCTGAGCCGGCCATAATATATACATATACATATACATATACATATACATATATATAAACAAAAGAAAGAAAAAAATTTGCATTTCATTCTATTTCTTAACTTTCCTATAGGTTTAAATTTATTGAAAATAAATGAGAAAAATATAACTTCTGGGGAGCTAGGATTACTTTAGCAACCTTGGAAACTGCAAATTGGCCTGTTTTTAATTTTGTACCCAAGGACTTTGTGTACTATCTTCCAACACTGGTATTAAGTGTTTTTGACAAAGCTTGCTCTACCACCTGTTGAATGTTGACCTCAGGCGCACTGTACACTCAGGGTGCTGATGTGTGCCTTCTTCTGGGGCTACATGTGAGCACTACTTCTCCCTTATGCCTTTAGCTTGCTTAATTAAATACTCTTATCAGTTTGGACAGATCTCAGTTGACTTTGTCCCTGGCTAGCTAGATTAACAGTACAATTTCAGTGTGATCCAAATTTTCCATTTGCAAGAAACTAGCCAAAAGAATTAATACATGAGCTGATTCTACCAGGAAATGAGACAATTCCAACGTCCAAAGTTGGAGTACCCTCAGGATCTTACATAATCAATGAAAACAATTCTGCCAAAATGTGTTGACAGATATTAGAAAGGACAGTCATAATAAGCAGAGCAAAAAGCAAGTTAGAGGGCCAGGGAGATAGTTCAGTAGAATAAGTACTTGTCTGGCAAGTGCAAGGTCCTGAGTTCAATCCCTGCTACAGGGGGTGGGGTGGGGTGAGGTGGGGTAAGGTGGGGTAGCGGGGAGAGTTAGAGAACTGCATGATGTGAGCAAATTCTATCTAAAAATTACATCCACAGATTTCAAATAATATACAAACATTTGACTAAGTAAATGGAATTTTAGGTTTTAGTCCTTTAGGTTAATCTGTATTTCCTGACTCATCTGTAATAAATGTCTTGATTTTAAAAAATCCTTAAAAGGCTACGTGTGGTGAAGCATGCCTGTAATCCCAAAACTTGGGAGGCTGAGGCAGAAAAATTGTCACAAGTCTGAGGCCAGCCTGGGCTACCCAGTGAGATCGAGGCCAGCGTAACTTACATAGAGACCTACCTTAGAAACAAAACATTAAAAGATAAAATACAAGGGCTGGTGATATAGCTCAGTGGACTAAGCTTGCTTGGGTAAGCTCAGGGGCCAGTGCTGATCCCTGGCACCGAATGTGCATCAGCCCTGTCCCCAGACATGCTGAACCGAGGTGTAGTGGCACACGCCTTTAATCTTAGCACTAGGGAGGCAGAAATCAGGAGGATCACTTGAGTATAGTGAGACTTTGCACAAAAAAAACCTCACAAATCTAATTAATAGAATTTTCTTATTGATAGGTCCTGGCTCTAGTATGAACTGCTGAATTATTATGGTGGTCACCTAATATGGCTGAAACTTTTTTTTTTTTTTTTTTTTTTGGTCTTTTTGAGACATGTCTCGCTATGCAGTTCAGACTGGCCTTGAGCTCACTTTTGTAGCCCAGGTTGGTCTCGAACTCACACAGATCCTTCTGCCTCAGCCTCCCAAGTGCTGGGACTACAAGCGTGTGCCACCACACCCAGCTGGCTGAAAATCTTAAAAACAACAGCTTATCTTCCCAGAGACCACCTCCCCACTTCTTCTCCAACTTAGCCCAAGGTGCAATATCCTTTCACCTTTTCCACTACCACAGAAAAGACCCCAATCAGCTTCTCAGATATTTCTAAAAATCAGAGCTGGAGAGATAGTTCAGCAGTCTAATGTACCTGCTTAGGAAAGCTTAGGCAACTGCAGGGACAGAGGTTCAATTCTCGGCACCACATGCTGTGCCAGCCCCACTCCCAGGGCAGGCTGAGCAGGCCATAATATAAAAAAATAAAAATAAATAAATATTCAAAAAAGGTATTTTTAAACATCCCCCTCAAACTCCATCCTTAACAAAAGTCCATAAAAGCTTCAGCTTTCTTTGCCTCAGGGCAGAGGATCTACCTGCCCCACCTGCCCTGGATCCTGTGTCTTTGGAGTTAATACAAGCTTTTAAAAATCTTTCCTATCCCTTTACTATGCTGTTGAAAAACCTATCATTCATAATAAATTAGAACTTAAACATGGGATTACATAACATGCAAACATTTATATCACCCTACATATCTCTAAGATGCAACCTGCACTGTGGTTAAGACTTCAGCTTCTGGGCTTGGGACAGCTAGGCTACATCTTGGCTCTCTGTGACTGAAAGGTTATCAAACTTTCAGCTTTGTTGAGGGTCTCATACTATATTAAAACACAGTAAACTATGCTAGGCACAATGTCAAGTAGTACTAAGTGCCTGATAGGTTATCAGTAAGGCAGATGCAAAGGATCAGATGTTTTCTGTATACACTAACTACAGATAGATCATGCCTAAGCCTAGAGGATTTCATTGGGCCCTATGTTAGCTACGCTGGGCATATTTACCTTGCTTCAAAAGGAGGATGTAAGCAAAAGCAAAAGCTGAACTCCCAGACCATTCAATTTCCTAAAACCTCCTTCTCCAAGTGGGAGGTAAAGGTGAATGTGATAGGGAACTTAGAGCACAAAGCTCAAGAGGCCAAAGGTCTGCTGCCCCACAAGGAGGAAATATTGGGGCTGAGGAGTGGCACAAGTGCCTGCATGGCAAGTGCAAGGCTGTGAGTTTGAACCTCAGTCCCACAAAAAAAGAAAATATTCCTCTTGGGATCTACTGGGAAAAGAAAATACTGTACACTTTTAAGACATACAAAAGGAAGCTTATTTATTTGGAAAATAACATATTCAAAATCACTTCCCAAATCAATATACAGGCCAGGGCAGATACTCTTAAGTAACCAGGAGAGGTCTTCAACAATTGTTCATTTAACCAATAAAATTGATTATGTGGAATAGTGTTTCTTCTACATTTTTGAACAACTTTCATGGAAATCAATTTCATTAATTCAATGGGTACAGGATGGGTCAATGATTTGGAATTTTTTACAAGTACTTCTGGATGACTATCAAGAGCAAAGAAGTCTGAATGGAACACAACATTTAGTTTCCTTTGCATATTTGTCTTGAACAACTGGTCCTAGAATCACACACTGAAAAGACTTACTCAGTTCAGTCTTAGTGAAAAATTAAGACTTATGAAGGTTTGGTTCCATATAGTCTCTTCCTAAGATGCATCACAATTCGGTTTAGTTGTTCTCATTTCTGTCCCAGATCAAGTTTTTCCAGAAGGGTGGATACTCGGTGATTAAAAGCTAACAAGTCAATCAAATCATTTTGTACTCTGGTTTTTATGAGAAGATGGTCATATTTAATAACTTCCGCATGCTTCTAAGTCTTGCTTTCTTTTTCCCTTGACACTTAAGAAGTTAGGCAACCTTGTAGAGACTCAATATTCTGGCTTTTCCACTTTAAATCTCATACTGACCACCCCGTCTATGCCAGCCTCCATCTCATCATTTTCTTTAACTGACCCAACTCCCTTTGGAGTCCCGGTCAAGATAAGGTCTCCTTCTTCCAAGGTTATTATTTTAGAAATATAGCTGATAATGTAGGGGATGGAAAAGATCATGCAAGATGTCTCGCCCTCCTGCCTGAGTTTGCCATTGACCTTGAGCCACAGTTTCAAGGCGTGAGGGTCAGGGATTCTCTCTTTGGGCACGAAGGCGCTGACCGGGCAGGAGGAGGTGAAGCTTTTGGCCAGGGTCCAGGGCAACCCTTTCTTCTTGCACTCATTCTGCACGTCCCTGGCGGTCATGTCCAGACATAGGGCATACCCGGCCACGTAGTCCATGGCGGCAGCCTCGGGGACAGCACGGGCGCGCCTGCCTATAAGCACGCCTAGTTCCAGTTCGTGGTGCAGATCGCGGCAGTAGGAGGGCACCAGCACCGGCGAGCCTTCGGGCGCGTATGCGGTGGAAGGCTTGAGGAATATAACCGGTTCGCGGAGTACAGTGCTGCCCATCTCCTGGACGTGGTCTGCGTAGTTTCTTCCCACGCAAATAATGTTCTTACCCCACTCCCAGAAGACGGACCACCGCCTAGGGCCTGCCATGGCGCAGTTCTGGGTCACGTGGTCGCGTGATCTGGCGCCTACGGCAAGCTGAAGGGGACGTGCTTCCCCCTAGCGCTGTCTCATCAGCGATTGCCACCCTACCTGGCGGGGCTCCTGGATGCCTATACCCGCTCGCTGCCTCGGAATGCCAGTGCCAGCCTGGTGAGATACTGAGGTTCCGGTGCGCCTCTTCGCCAACTTTGCCCCACTGTCTCAGGCTTAGACCCTGACCCTCAGTACCCAGACCTGGAAAGGAATTCGTTGGAGTGCACCGCGGTGATTGGGTGGGAGTGACGCTGGGCGGGGCGATACGGGCGCTGGAGTGCTGGTTGGCTGGAGGTAGCGAGGGGCGGGCACTGGCTTGACTGGGGGCGGTGCTGGGAGGGCAATGGACGATTGGGGGCGGTGCTAGGTGGGCGCTGATTGGCTGTGGCCGGGGACGCCCGCGTCGCGGCCAGGCGCTGGACAGTGCCGCCCCGCGGGTCATGGTGTTCGGCCGTGGGTCACTCTCCCTACGGAGCCTCGCCGCGCTGGGAGCCGCCTGCTCGCGCCGCGGCCTGGGTAGGTGCGCTGGGGCACTGCCGGGCGTCGGTTGGACGCTCTGACTTCATCTCCCTGGCGCTGGAGCTGATCGCCTTCCGGCCGGGCGAGGAATGAGTCCGCGGAGAGGTCGGCGGGCGGGCGGGTGGGCATCGGGTACCTTCTCTTGCGGCCCGCAGCCTTTGCGGTGACATCGCGTCACCTTGTCCCGGAGCTGGCAAGCCTGAGCCTGGCCCTTTTCCGAATTTCGCCGAAAGCAGTCACGATTCTGGAGTGTGCGACGCGCCAGGAAAGAGCCAGCTTGTTGAGGTCTCCAGAACTGCAGGCGTTTGCTTTAGAGACACCCCACTGTCTCTCGGCCGAGAGCTTTCCATCAGGAATCAAGCAGAGGGTCTGTGCAGACCTAGCCTCCCACTCCAGGCAGTCCCTAGGCTCAGTGTTTGGTGTCGTAGTTTGGAGAGATAGGGCCGTAAAGTGTCTTGATTTTTAAAATGTGTTGTGGACCAAGGAAAACATGTCTGTGGGCTTAACCTATACAGCAGATTACAGGTCTGTGATTTCTGCTTATGCAAAATACCCTGGCACTAAACCAATGAGCTGGGTTTTCCAGGCAGTGCCCAGGTAGATTATTTGTGGAAAGGGAGTAAGGTTTCTAGTGTCATGAGCTCAGTTCCTTCCTCAGAAATAAATGCATCTTATCCAGATTGCCAGCAAAGTTGAGCTTGGGTTATAAATCTTTTCCTCCACTTGGGCGCTGTTTGTGATGTCCTACTAGAACATACCAGGGAGCACCCTGTTGAGGGGGACAGTTTCACACTCTCTGAGTCCTGTTTTCACCCTCTGTCTTCTGTGGGCTGGATACTGCTGAGACTTAGGGGAGGTAAACTATCACAAAACCCCCATGGTACAGAAATGTTCACTGTGCTGTGACCTAGAAAGTGTTCAGCCAGTTTGTCAAAAAGAATTGGGGTAGGGTGGGGACATGGCTCAGTAGCAGAGAGCTTACCTAGTACCCATAAGGGCTTAATGTCACACACACACATACACACACACACACACACACACACACACACACCCGTACAATTTGTGCTGTTTTCCTGGCCATGAAAGAATCCCACGTTTAGCCTCTGGAGGCAATGACTTCTAGAGGGCCAATGCTATCACTTTCTGGATCTCTTTTGGGAAACACCCCCAGCCTGGCACCACCCCAGAGTTGCCCTATCTTCTTCCACCTTATGTGATTGAACCCAGGGCCTTCTTACTGAGCTACAACCCTTTTTTTTTTTTTTTTTTTTTAAATTTTGAGACAAAGTCTTTCTCAGTTTCCCAGGCTGGGCTCAAAGTTGTGGTGCTTCTACGTCAGCCTCCCACCATTCTGGGATTACAGGTGTTCATTACCACACTGGATTTTTTTTTTTTTTTTCCCCTTTACAGTTCAGACTTGTGTTGTTTGCGTCCCATGTATTTTCAGACTGAATAGCAGTTTTATTGGTGAAATATTTTGGCATCTGTCCACTGGGTGGAGGACACTTGTTCCTCAGCCATACACTTCTCTCTGCCTCCTGTCTACTCAGGCAGAGGTCTTTCGCTCACATGGATTATGGTCTCTCTCTCTCTCTCTCTCTCTCTCTCTCTCTCTCTCTTGAGACAGGGTCTTGCTATGCAGTTCAGGCTGACTTTGAGCTTTTGTAGCTCAGGCTGGTTTCGAATTCGCACTGATCCTCCTGCCTCAGTCTCCCAAGTGCTGGGATTACAAGTGTGTGCTACCCCGCCCGGCTCCCTTACTCTCCATTTGAATCCTAAGGAGTGGAGGCCAACTCAGAATTTCCTAGTGCTCTGCTCGACCCATCTCAAGTGTCTGCCATTCTGGAGCAAATATTATTTTCTTCTGTAGCTGGAGGTTGAGGAGAGCTATGAGTAACCATACAGGACTCAGGTCCCTCAGCCTCCAGCTGCCTGAGAAGACAGGCAACCCACTGTGCTGGAGGGTAAACAGCCCAGTTCTGTTACCTTCTCCCAGGATCACAGTGGTCTCCTCAACGGTGATTTGCATCATGCTAAAGCTGACACTTTTGTCCTTTCACTACCCTTGAGAGATAAAAATTTAAATCTGAGACAGCTGGTTTCCACAAATGGGAACATGAGTCATTTTCTACACTTTTCATTATGGATGTGTTGAAACCAGGGCATTCTCTGTCAGAGGAATTTAGAAAAATCTAGCTTTGTGCTAGAAGGAGGGCGGTTCCTTTTAATTTTCATTTCTGGCCACTGACCTGAAGCTACATCCTGGGTCCTCAGGCCCAGCTCTGCTAGGAATCCTCCTACATCACACAGATTTAAGGAAGAGTGCGACTGTGTACCAAGGCGCCATGAAGATTGAACTACTACCTGCGCTGACTGACAACTACATGTACTTGCTCATCGATGAGGAAACCCAGGAGGCCGCTATCGTGGACCCAGTGCAACCCCAGAAGGTTTGAGGTTCTGCCTGGACCCCTGTGCTTTGTCACCTAACACCGTGTCTTCCTCCCCACAGATTACGTCTGTGTTGTCCTTGCAGCTCTGTCAGATCTAAGTGGAGACCAGTCTGTTTAGTTTTTGAAAAACAAACTAGTGTCCTTTTGCTACGGTCCAGCTACACTGATTGGGGGGGGGGGCTTTGAGGGGGTGGAGGAGACCACAGGCCCCATGGAGCAAACAATGCTGACCTTTAGACCCTGTAGTTGGACTCTTATGAGTCCTTGGGACTTGGCTTTCCCTCCAGGCTTTCACCTCAGTGCTGACCTCAGAGCTGGATGGGCTTAAACAGGTTAAGTGGAAATGAGAATCACTAAGTTGAACAACAGGGAAAAAGGCCACCTTCTTTCTGCTGTCCCAGAGTGGGGACAAGCAGCAAGAGTAAGATAAGGGCCTGGAGTATGACAGACTTTTGTCCTTCTTCCCCTGTGGCCACAGGTTGTAGAAACTGTGAAAAAGTATGGTGTGAAGCTGACCACCGTGCTCACCACCCACCATCACTGGTAAGTGCTGGGTGCTGGCTGGCCTCTGGCTCTGGGGGCTCTTGTGGGTAGACAGGGTCTGTCCCTCACCTGGGCAGGGCCTGGCTGACAGTGTGCTTGAGGGAGGCCCCTGGGAAGATTCTGAGCATCAGGGCCTCTCTCTCCTTTCCCATAGATTTGTGGCCCTCTGAGATGCTAACCCTAGGGCCCTAAGTATGGCTTCTGGTAATGTGACTTGCAAAGAGGGAAAAGGGCGGGGCAGTGTCTTCAGTGCTACCTGCCCTGCTGTCCTTTGGGTCTGGCTTCTCTGCGCCACAGAGGACCCCTATCAGCTGCCTCTCTCATCCCCTGGGCTTGTAAAATGGGACACTTGCTTCCATGTTAAACAAAAGGATTCTAAGCATCAATTTTTTGTTTGTTTTTTAAATAAGTAGTTACCTTTTGAGAGTTTTTTTTCCCCTGTGTTTTAAAAACATATTTGAAAACTAAAGGATGAGAAAAAAAAAAAAAAAAAGCAGAACAAAATACTCCTGTGTTTGGTGTAGAATTGCCTTCCCAAGGTCCCCCTTTCGGCTTTTTGAAACTTTTGAGGCTCATCAAAGGTACAAACGTTTACCTGGTTTTTAATCATCTTTTTCATATGACCTGTATGGATAGTCTTTGGCTGTTTCCTCAAGATGCTCAGCACAGGACTGAGCTGCCCGTGGCCAGGGTTACAAGTAAAGCACAGATGGCATAGCTCAGGTGGTCTTTGGTATTGCTTGGTTGGGCCTTGTGGCCAGGCCTCTGAGGTTCTCAGCCATATCCTTCCAACATTAGGGACACAGCACCAGTGACCTCCTTCTCGGCTACTTAGTGTAGCTATTTTGTTTTTTGGCATATCCTCTGAGGCCCACCCTGTCTCTGGGGTTCCCAATGGGAGCTTTCCACACTTCTCTTGGATTCTGTCCTCTATGCTAAGTAGGCCTAGTCCAGGTACCTCTTTCTTGATACTTTGGTGAGTTTTGTAAGTCTTTTCCCAGCAGCCAGCAGTTCGTGTTTGTGAGATGTTTGAGCTCAGTCCAAGGCCTGGACTGAGTTCCTGGGTTAGACCTATGCTTCCCGTGATGAGTTATATTACTTTTGATTGTGGTCATATCATTTTAAAACATCAGTGATGACATAACAAAACAAAATGATGATGATGATGATGATGATAATAATAATAAAGTAAAATCAGTGATGAGTGTGAGCAAGGCAATGAATGGGGCCTCCCTGACCTGTGTATGACACACGCCCTCTGTGGGGCAGAGAGTAGGGCATCAGGCTCATCCTGCCACCCTGGGGCTTTGATGTGTGACAGGTGTTGTCACTGGGCTCCTGGGGTGTGGTCTCACATACACAGGAGTCAGGATGGGAGTACCGCCTGCTGTCCTGACAGGAAGGGGATGTTCTCTGGTGCTGGGAAAGCCTGAGATGAATCCTTGAAATGGAGCTTGCAAGGGTGAGGGCACCCCACCTAGCCAAGCTGGAAGTAGAACACCATTCAGAGGGCTCCAGGCAATCCCCATGTCCTGGGATGACCTAAGTGTGGGTGACTTGCTGCTTCTGCTTCAGAGAACAGCAGTGGCACGGTGTGGCAGTGCATCACTCAAAACTGGGAATCAGAGATTGCTTTCACTTGAGCCAGATGACGAATGGAGGTCTTTCCTGTGTTGGAAGATGCGTTTCCACTTCTGAGGAACCTAGTAGGCAAAATGAAAACTCCATTTGTCAGGGTTTAAAGGCAAGTAAGCAGACCCCCCTTCATCCAGTGGGTTACCCCGTGTCTCCTGTTTGACTTCCAGGGACCATGCTGGTGGGAACGAGAAGCTGGTCAAGCTGGAGCCAGGGCTAAAGGTGTATGGTGGCGACGATCGCATTGGGGCCTTGACTCACAAAGTCACACACCTGTCTACGCTGCAGGTAGGGAGTAGGCCAAGAGAAAGGAGTTGGGGTGGCTCTCCTGGACCCAAGGCTCAGGGTGCATTTTGAGGAGAGGGTACCATAAAGGCCCTCCTTTGCCTCAGGATCCAGCACAGTGGCTCCCTGTGCTTGCCTTTGTGGACTGGCGGTCTTTTCCGTGTAGGACACAGCAAGAAAATCAGTGTGAAGCATGGCTGGATGTGGAGAGGCTATAATAGACTGGGACTTTTTTTGTTGTTGTTGTTCTTTGGATAGAACCAAGGGCCCTTGCACTGAGGAACATCTCTAGTCATTTTTAAATTTTTTAATTTTGACATGGGCATGCTAAGCTGCTCAGGCTAGGCTCAAACTCCTGCCTGAGCCTCTCAGAGTGCTGGAATACAGACCATGCCACCGTGCTAAGCTGGACGAGGGAATTTAAAAAGGGATTGTTGGGTGATGTTTATTTCCTGGTTGCGATGGTGGGGTTATGCTGAGAGGTATGCGTAAAGGTATGTATGTGCAGCAGAAATATTTGGTAAGATTTGTCAGGATGTGAACTCACTTGTATGCTTATGTAGACAGTGTGTACATTTGGGGAATCCCAGTGAGAACTACCAAGGTATCTGTCTTGCAGTGTCTGCTCTGTGTTAGGTTTGGATTCTGAAGTGAGGAATTGCAGAGGTGGGTTGGGAAGAGGCAAGATGCCTGGTTTAGATTGACTGTTCTGAAGAGTGAAGAAAAGAAGGTCCTTTGGCTCAGTCCTTGTGCAAACCCTCTGCAATGGTCCCTGTACCTGGGACTGCACCCAGCAAGGAAGCCATGTAGCCACCTTTACGCTGCCTGCAGCTCCTCCTTGTCCTCTGTGTTTCCACAGGCATCTGAAGGATTGGGAAAACTAGATGCTCCAGATGGGGCGGGTTTGTATCAGACCAGCAGTGCCCCCTGCCAGTGAGCCCAAGAAAGGTGCCCAGTCGTTAGGGTTCATGCCAGTCCCTCCTTATTTCATTTCAGGTGGGATCTCTCAACATCAAATGCCTGTTCACTCCATGCCACACTTCAGGACACATTTGTTACTTTGTGACCAAGCCTGGTGGCTCAGAGACCCCTGCTGTGTTCACAGGTGAGTATGCCAGGGTGTGGGGACCAGGTGGCCCTTGTGAAGTCCTTATGGCTCATGGCCTGAAACTTTTCCTACTGGGCAGACTCACAGGCTGCTAAACCCCATGTGGGGGTCTGCACCTTAACGCTGGGTCTCAGCTTGAGACACATTCTAGTCTATCATCAGGGTAGTACTGGGGAGTTGGGGCACCCTCTGATCTCACCATGTCACGCTGCTGCTGTATGCCTGGGAGGACAGCCTCTCAGCCCTCTGGAGAGCAGACAGGTGGCCTGGCCAAGGGAGACACCTGGATGCCACATGCTCTTCCCACTCCCCCCACCCCCCAGAACCCTGTGAGCCAGGCTGGGTGCAGTACAAGGCCGTACCCTAGGCCCAGTCCCCATGTCCTACTTATAGTGATCTGTAGAGCCAGCAGCCCCATGGGGCCATCCATAGTTGAGAGAGTCCCAGGAGTTGCCGTGACTGCTGTGACCACTGAGCTTTGTGGGATCCTGAGCCAGCTTCCCAGGTGCTGTGTGTGCTACAAATTTTGAGGGCACCAACAGGTATATTCAGAAATCTCAGGAATTCCCCCGCCCCCCTTTTTTTGGAGAAGTCAGAATAATATTGATGCTGATGTAAAGTTGGCCAAACAAGCACTAGAACAAGGGCTGAGGGCCAGGCCTACTCTTCAGCTTTGTGAGGGAACGTGATCCTAGCTCCTGAGCTCCTGAGTTTTGCAGAGCTTTAGGTTAGAGCTTGGTTTAGAGACAGTGGCTGAACATGCCTAGGGTTCTCCTGGGAAATGGGATAGAGTTAGGCTAGAGTAGAGGTCATGCAGTGTGGAGCCCAGATGTAGCTGGGTAATTAGGATGATGTGTGAACCAGAATGAGATGCTTGGAGTGTGGATGGGGAATGGTAGCTTTTCTTTTCTTTTTTGAGACAGAGTGTCTGTGTAGTTCAGCTGACCTTGTACCCATCATGGCACCCAGGCTGACCTTGAACTCACAGCATTCCTCATGCCTTAGCCTCCCAAGTGCTGGGATTGTAGGTATGTGCTACTACTGTTGGCTGGAGTCTGTAGCTTTTCTGTAAAACTAAAATTATTCTGTAGCCTGTGCTTATTTTTAAAATAGTTGTAGAAAGGGCCAGCCAGATAGCTCAGTGGACTAGGCCTGCTTAGGCAGAGCTCAGTGGCCAGGGTTCAGTCCCTGGTGTGCTGTGCCAGCTCCAGTCCCTGGAGTGCACTGAGACAGTGATTGAGTCTGAGCATGGTGGTGCGCACCTGTAATCCCATTGCTTGGGAGGCTGAAAGCAGTAGGATCACTACAAGTCTGATCTACATAGTGAGACCCTGTAGACTTTATAGACCCTATCCTAAATACATAAAAAATGAAAATAAAATAGCTTTAGAGATTTTCCTTTTCTTTAGGACAGTAGCAGATGACATAGACTGGGGTCCCTGGGTCCATGTCAGGTTCTGGATCTACTTTTCCCTACTCAGAGCAGAGGTTCTACCTTATAAGATGGTGGTATGGCAGCCAAACGTGGCCAGTGCTTACATTTTCACTATAGCTAGTGGTATTGGGTGGGAACTTCTTGAACTGCAGTTGTTGCTGTGGCAAAATGGTGACAGTTGTGTGGCCCTGATCATGCAGCCCTGAGGGGTAGGTGAACAGGTGTGGAATCGGCCCAGTCATCCCAACTTGTGGGGCTGGGTACCCCTGAAGGCCCTTCCCTGTCCTGTCATAAAGCCCAGGTTTGTCACAGGTCCAGGGAACCACAGCAGAAGGTCATGGAATCTGGAGGTGCCATGGAGGGTGATTGCTGTGGGACACTGACCTGCTTGTTTTGCGCTCGTCACTGTCACATGTCTTGCAGTGGCTGGCAGCGTGACTTTCATAATGATCCTGTTCGAGTTGGCAGTGTCCTCCAGGGTAAAGTGCAGGAGTCTGGCATTGACAGCAGGGTCTGATGGTGGAGAGTGGATTGTCCAGCAGGATGTAGCCAACACAACCCAGGGCCCCAGCTGAGCTGAGAGAGGGCAGAGGTGGAGAAGGCACCAGACCTGAAAAGGGCACAGTGGGAGGGGCTGGTGTGCCTGTAGCTGCAGTGGAGGATAAGGCATTCAGGATGAGATGAGCAGCCAGGGTGGGGCCTCAGGGACAGGAGCAGCCTGGGTGGGGTCTGCATGTGGGAAGGATGGAGTTTAGAGCCTCAGGGATCCTGCCTCCTGGCAGTGAGGCCAAGTGAGGGCCCAGGAACAATGTAGCTGTCCAGGGAAGGGGAAGCTGAAGAGAATGCTAACTTGTGCCCAGTGAGGCAGGCCAGAGTGACAAGTCCTAGGGCATGTAGGCTAAGAATGGCCCCAGGAGGCTGGGGTGGAGGCTGGGGCAGTGTGAGGCCTGCGGGGGCATAGACATCTCAGGTACTCTTGGCAGCATAGGGCAGGCCCAGCCTGGGCCTAGGTGCCAAGGGAAGGGAAGAGGGGGAGTGGGTTGGGAGGGGCTGCCAGGTGGGTGGGGAGCAGGAAGATTTGTGATATGAAACTGGGGGCTGTGAGAATGGGGTGAAGGTGACTTTAGTTTCAGACCTAAACTGCTGACTGTTGGCCATGGCACCATATGAGACCTGGGGCAAGACCCAAGAGCCTACCCTGGGTGGATGTGGCCAGTGGTCAGTGAACTTACTGCTTCAGCTCACAGTGCCAGAGGCTGTGGCCAAGTCCCTGGTGTCTCTTGAGCTTTAGCCAGCTTCTCAGGTGGCTCCACTGCATGGCTGTCTGTGTTTTCCAGGTGACACCCTATTTGTGGCTGGTTGTGGGAAGTTCTTTGAAGGAACTGCAGATGAGATGTACAAGGCACTGCTCCAGGTCTTGGGTCAGCTTCCTGCAGACACGGTGGGTTGCATCCCCTGGTCTGTGGGGTCCCACTCTGTGGAGCATCCCCACACCCTGGAGGCCAGGAGAACCACACATACCCTAGGCCCCTGGTATAGGCCTCACTTAGAGTGGGGAGAGCAAGTTGCCTGAGATGGCTCTTTAATAATGCTTTTTACTGATATTTAATCTATGTTCAAGCATGTCTAGTCCTAAAGGATGCCCCCTTGGGCGTCTACTAGGTGTACTTACCCCATGAGGTACCCAGGTCAGGGCAAGGGCCTGAGTGCTCAGGACCTCCCTAGGAATTGCCAGCTCCATGGAGCTCATGTCTTGGCTCTTTCCCCAGAGAGTCTACTGTGGCCATGAATATACCATCAACAACCTCAAGTTTGCACGGCACGTGGAGCCCAATAACACTGCCATTCAGGAGAAACTTGCCTGGGCTAAGGTGAGTGGGATACACAGCTAGGGCCTGTCTTGGCACTCTGACCTCCCCAGGGTCCTGCTGTACAAGGGTCTAGGTACTGCCATTTCCAGTTCTGTCTGAAGAGTGAGTGCAACTGTGTCAGTGCCAGCCTGATGCCACATAGCTGGGGTGTGGTTCCACTAGTGGACTGTGTTTCTGCATTTCTAACAAGTAGCAAGGCTGAAACTGCAGGTTCAGGCTGGTCTGCACTGACCAGTAGAGTTGGAACCTGGGTTGGGAAGTTGTCCCTGCTGTTCCTAGACAGGGCCGGGCCCTCACACTCCATAGCTGAAAGGTATTTATTTCCATCTTGGCCCATGGGTTGCCACAGAACAGTTCAGGGCCCTGGGCCAAGTCTGCCTGCTAAGGCTTCTGCAGGATGCAAGGGCTGTGTTCCTGAACCCACTGAGAAATGTAAGAAATGTGCACGCACACCACGACATGGGACGAGGTCAGATCTCAGCATGGCTGTCTTCCAAGTCCAGTGAGTGATGCTGCCTTCTGCAGCTGTGTACTTTTGAATAGCTACCTGTTTCCACCAGCATCTTTTCCAAGTTCTTGAGGTCCTTACAAAATAATACTCAAAAATTCAAACATTACCTTAGTCAGTTAACAAGTATGTGATACTAGTGCTAAAGTAACAAATTATACAGTGTACATAATATAATTATCACTTGGCAACTTCCTTTCCATAGTTACCTTTTTTTTTTTTTCTTCATACTAGGGGTCAAACCCAGGGCCTCGGGCATGCTGGGCTAATGTCTGCTTTTCGATAACTAAATTTTGAGACTCAGTTATATCCAGTAGAATATACTGTTTTATGTGAACAGCCTGTTTCTCTTTTTTATTTTTATTAGTACATGTTTGCAGTATACAGGGGAGGGTTTTTTTTTTATTTTGTTTTTGGTGTCGAGGACCAAACCCAGGGCTTCCAGCTTGCTAGCAAGTGTTCTACCACTGAGCCAAATCCCCAGCCCTTATGTTTGCAGTATATAATGATTACTTTCTTTAGGAAAGTTGGTTTATGTAAATGACTCATTATAATTCTTTTTGTGTCCACCTCTCCTCCCGCATCCCTCCACCTGGAGAGTCTGTTACAGCTTTGACAGTATGTGCTGCTGTCACTACATATGGTGCTGCTGCTCTCCAAAGGCCCCCTCGACCCTTTCCACCGCCAGCCACTGATGTCCTTTCCATCACTGTAGATTGCCCTGGCATAGAGCTTTATGGAAACAAGCAAATAATCCTATCTTGCTCTGCCTGGCCCTCTTACCCCTCAGCCTTTGAAGTTTCTGAGCAGTAGTCCATTGCATATTTATCTAACCTTTGCTGGTGACATCTAAGTGGGTCCCAGTTTTCTGCTTATAAATGAAGTTGTTGTGAATGTTTGTGTAAAAATGCCTTTGTGGGCCCATGTTTTTACTGCTCTTGGGTACATTCCTGAGAGTGGAATTGCTGGGCTATACAATTAAGGGTACTTTTTGAAATAGTTATTGTGTTTTATTTTAATTTTTTGTCTTTTGAGACAGAGTCTCGCTATGCAGTTCAGGCTGGCCTTGAATTCACTTTTGTAGCCCAGGCTGGTCTCCAACTCACAGGATCCTCCTGCCTCAGCCTCCCAAGTGCTGGGATTACAGGCATGCGCCACCACACCCAGCTTGTTGTGTTTTATTTTTGAGACAGGGTCTTGCTAAGTATTGCATGCTGGCCTTGAGCTCACTATGGAGCCCAAGCTGGCCTTGAACTTGAGGTAATCCTCTGTGAGGAGTCAGCTCTCATCCCTCAGAGGTGCAGGGAGATATAAGAAGAGGGAGAAAATTGCAGGAAGCACAAGGAATGTCACAAAACACTCTAGGACTGTTTCTCTCAGCAGGGACAAAGCAAAGATAGTAAATGACCTTCACTGACTCACTCCCCCAGATTGCTGTGTCCTTAGTGTCTGCGGGGACACCACTTGGTGCCACACTCTGGAAGGAAGGTGTGGGATGGGGACGCTCAGCTCTGAGGGGCCCTGGGGAACCTGTGTGGGTATCAGCAGCCACTGTCACGGCTTGTCCCTCTGCCCTATGTAGAAGGGCTGGGCCTGCACAGAGACTGACATTAGCTCCCTGCCTTGGCCAGGCTGCCTGAGTTGTCCTCTCTCCCTGGTCAGTGTTACTCAGGAGGGAGAGGAGGTGACAGGCGAGTGCTCTAGGGTTCCACAAGCCTTCCTGGGGGCAGTTCCTGAGTCCTGGTTCCCTGAGCGCTGGCAGAGAGGGGGCCTGCCCACCTCCCTGCAGATGGGCTGTTGCCCACGTGCTTTCTTCCTTTCTATTCATCATTACTTGCATCCTGTGAAACTTAAAAATCCAAGACATGAAGAAAAAGCTCCCCCTTCCCTTGCTTCCCTCCCAGCACTGGCAGGAGGGAGACATAGTGGAAGCAGCAGCTCACCCTCTGTGGGTGGCTCACCCTCTGCTACCTGGTCCCCTACCAGCGCCAGGGGAGTGCCAACTGGGGATCCACCACACTGATCCTCTTGCTCCACCTTCTCAGGTGGATTGAAAATCACTAAGAACTATTTTGAAAGGAGATCTGCAGGTGACAGTGCTGTGTCTTGCAGGAGAAATACGCCAATGGGGAGCCCACGGTGCCATCCACACTTGCCGAGGAGTTCACCTACAACCCCTTCATGCGTGTGAGGTGAGGAGCCCTGTGGCCACTTGGGCTGGTTTCACCTCAAGCAAATGGTCAAACCATGTCCCAGCTCCCAAGTAAGTGGCCCTGACTTTCACCCCAAATGGGGGGAACACTTTTGGTGCCTTAGCAAGGATCTAAGGGCCCTCTGTCCCTGGGCTCCAGGGAGCTGCTATTAGGACACTGAGGTTTTAGACACCGGGCAGTGCAGGACCACATGGAGTCCATGGCTTCTCCCCTTCCTCACTGATAGAAGGACCTGGCTTAGGCTTTCAAGTCTTTCAAAGTAGAGAAAGGACCTGGCCAGCTTCCTCTGCGACAGTGCCCTGGCTCCTCTGGGCTCTGTGTGCTGCATATAGCCTGAAACCTGCCTTCCTTCTTGCTGCCTCAGGGAGAAGACAGTGCAGCAGCATGTGGGTGAGACGGACCCTGTGACCACCATGCGCGCCATCCGCAGGGAAAAGGACCAGTTCAAGGTGCCTCGGGACTGAGGTGGCGGTATCCAAACCCACCGCTACTGGCACGTTTAGGGAGTGGGAGTTTTAGGTAAAAAATTGTTCTGTTGGTCATGCAAAAATCATCTTGGTTTAATTTTAAATTAATTTCAGAGCTCTTACCTGTGTTATCAAATGTTCTAATGCATATTTATAAGAGAAATTTAAAAGTATTTATTCCTGTAACCTTGGCTTGCTCTGTGTTGTCTCTTGCTTCAACCCACTTTACTCACTGCCTCTTCCTGCTGGTGGTCATATGATGGCCAGTGATAGAGGAACTGCTTGGTGCAGAACTCAGGAAGGGGCTGGGCCTGGTCCCCTTTCCTGGTCTGGCTCTGAAGGGAGGATGCGGCAGGTGGCACTGCCCTGGGCCCACCCTTGTGTGCCTTCTTCTGGAGGGTCTGGTACCTTTGTGGATCTATGTTGTCATTTTTGTGATTGTGTTGACATGAAATGAGCTGACTTGAGCCCTTTGAGAGAAGAACCCATCCCGGCCTGGGCTGATCCCAGGCCCTTACCCAGACCAACCTGCTCCTCGATTGGGAAGTTTCTAGCTCAGTATAACAGTGCATGAAGCCAGTCTCTGCCCTTGCCAAGCTCCTGGGTTGGCCACGGTAGCCACATACCTGCCTCAGTGTGAGCCTCCTGTCCTGAGTCTTAGCAGGCACCAAGCTGCCCAAGCTGCCTAGAGTCTCTACCATGAAATGTCATTATGCTTTCCCTGCAGTCCCTCAGATGTCATTGCTTACTGCACACTGTCCCTGGCCCTGTGGAGACTCTCTGCAGGTCAGACCTGAACAGTCCCCAGCACAGGGGTATACTGCTTTGTCCTATGGAGAGGCTGACCACACACCCAGGACTCCTGTCTGGTAGTGAGCAGGTATCTTGAATGTGGCCTTGGCTGAGTGCCAACATATTGTCAGCTCTGGACAGGCCACACCACCCTCGTGGTTCCTTCGCATGGTCTGACTCGCTGCTCCAGCAGACTGGATTTTGAAACCCAGGTAAGCATCTGTGTGACTGCTGAGGAAAACTTATCTTGGCTGACCTCAGAAGCCACGGTGCCAGGTATTGTTCTCCCTGTGATCTCTCTCCAATCCTGGAACCTGACAGCCGTGGGCAACCATGGGCTCTGGTCACAGCAGCAAGTCACATC
>PVKN010014999.1:0-18779 GCA_004027915.1 Capromys pilorides
ATTTAACTTGCACTTCAGACTTACTATGAACTGTGTAGTGCAGTATGGCCTAAAACTTGCAGTGGTGCTCCTGGCGGACGTCTCCTCAGTGTTAAGATTTCAGGCCTACAGTACCAAAGCAGGAAAAATTACACTAACTTAAAAACGTCTTCTGATACTAATAATTTTGTCACTGCTACAAGATATTCAATCATTTACTTGTAGTCTTATTAAATTGTTATTTTAAAGAGAATACAAAAATGGCTAAAAAATTAGGAAAGATACAGAGGAACTCAACAATAGTTGCTATGTAAAGCAATGTTGTTTTCAAATCAGTTGTGTAGGTTCCGCAAAGTCCACCCACCATTGGGACCACCTCTGGGGGACCAGATAAAGACGTTCCCAGCAGGGAGTCCATTCCTTAGAGCTATGACTCTACCTACAGCCCTGACCCACAGAGCCTTGCAGCAACTAGCCACCAGAGTTTCAATCAACAGCCAGGCACTGCTGGAGGGGAATAAACTTGGTGGATCTCGACCAAAAATCATTTAGGCTCTAATGGCATAACTTCGCCAAAGTGCAGAGATCACTGCTATGCAAAGTGATACAGACAAAGAGTAAGATGCAATCTCACATCCCGAGCCCAACTGGAACTAATACAGGAGACAGTACCATGGAAGAAAATGGGAATCATGCAGCCGAAAACTCTGAATTGGCAGCATCTGAGATAGACAAGCAAGTGCAGAAATGTATAGAGCAACTCAGATCAGAGATAGCACGTGAATTAAAAAAGAAATGCATGATTAATAGAATCTGAAGTGGAAAACCAAGTGCAGAAAAGTATAGAGGAAACCAGAACAGAATTAACCTCCAAAGAACAAAAAGACATCTCTAAATTAATAGCATCTAAAGTAGGGGACCAACTGCAGAAAGGTAAGGATGAGAGCAGAGCAGAAATAATCTCTGAAGTAAAGGGAGAAAGGGTAACTATAATGAAAGACTTAACTAATATTAAAGAAGACATTGATAAAAAAATTAGAGGAGAATAAAAACTGATGGATTTCCTGAATGAGCAATATAAGAAAGAAATAGATCAAATGAAACAGCTTCAAAGAGATATTCAAGAAAACAAAATCTTAATCACAAGCTGGCAAAATCATATGAATGAAAGTGAAGACAGAATTTCAGATCTTTAAGACACAGTCATAGCCAGTGAAAAGGTAAAAAACGAACTCTTAAAAACGACCAGGTGCAGGGTAAAATAATTCAACATCTGCAAGATGATGCAAGAATGAACAACATGAGATTAATAAGAATCAATGAGAAACAAGAAGTCAGTACAAATGATATAAAAAGAATATGGGCACAAGTAATAGCAGAAACCTTCCCAAATCTGAGAAAACAATCAGATATTCAGGTAACTGAAGCATACATAATGCTAAATAACATCAACCCAACTAAAAGCACATCAAGACATATAATAAGCAAGATCCCAGAAATCCAGCAGAAGACTAACATACAAAAAGCTGCTAGAGAAAAGAAAAGAATCACATTTAAAAGAAAACTCATCAGAATAACGGCAGATTTCTCTTCACACACCATGAAATCAGGAAGAGTATGGAGCAGAGTGCTTCAAGTCCTCCATGAAAACAAATTCCAGCCCAGACTGCTATACCTGGCAAAACTCTCTTTCAAGGACGAGGGAGAAGTGAAAAACTTCCACGACAAGGAACAACTAACTAATTTCATGACGTCAAAACCAACATTACACAGTATACTAACAAATATCTTAGAGAGAGACCAAAACGACCTGAACTCAACAAATGCGAACAGAAAGTTCCCACCAAACAGAAAAACCAATTAAACAAAGGAGAAAAAGTTGTAAACAGTAGTAAATAAAAGTTATGCCAAAGCCCAAAGACGGGAGAAAATTGTAAAGAGCTGAGATTAATTCAATTGAGAGGAAGAGAACAATACAAAGAATGAATCAAAAAGCTGGTTCTTTGAAAGACTAAATAAAATTGATAAGCTCTTAGCTAACCTCATCAAAAAGAGGAAAGAAAGGACTCAAATTCAAACAATAAGAAACGAAAAGGGTGAAATTACTATAGACCCAGCAGAGATTCAGAGGATCATTTATAGCTACTTTGAGAATCTTTACTCTCACAGAATTGAAGACACAAAAGAAATGGACAGATTCCTAGAAATATACAAACTACCAAAACTGAATCAAGATATAACTACTCTCAATAATCCAATAACAGCCAATGAAATATGAAATGTACTAAAAGCCTGCTGACAAAGAAATGTCCAGGACCTGATGGATTCACCACTGAATTCTAAAAGAAATTTATAGAAGACATGATCCCAATACTCCTCCAACTCTTCAGTGAATTTGGAAAGGAAGCAATCCTTCCAAAATCATTCCTAGAGGCAAGTATTACTGTGATACCAAAACCAGACAGATGCAACTAAGAAAGAGAACTACAGGCCAAATTCTCTCATGAACATAGATGCAAAAATCCTCAATAAAATCCTCACCGAAAGAATAAAACAAATCATGAATAAGATTATGCACCATGACGAGGTAGGATTCATCCCAGGGATGCAAGGGTGATACAATATATGCAAATCTATAAATGTAATACATGATATTAATAGAGCCAAGGCCAAAAACCACATGATTGTCTCCATTGATGCAGAAAAGGCTTTTAACAATGTACGACACTCATTCATGTTCAAAGTACTACAGAAAATAGGTATAGAGAGCCTATACCTATAAAAGCCATCTATGACAAACCAATCTATGATAAAAGCCATCTATGACAAACCAATGGCCAACATATTTATAATGGGGAAAAGCTAAAGTCTTTCACTCTCAAATCTGGTACAAGACAAGGATGAACCATATTGCAACTCTTATTCAATATAGTTCTGGAATCATTAGCTATAGCTATTAGACAAGAGAGAGAAATAGAAGGAATAAGAATAGGTAACGAACAAATTAAACTATCACTATTTGCAGATGACATGATAATCTACTTGGAAGACCCAAAGACCTCCAACATGAAGCTGCTAGAATTAATACACAAATTCAGTAGCATAGCAGGATACAAAGTCAACAAACAAAAGTCAATAGCATTTTTCTACACAGATAACAAACACACTGAGAAAGAAATCAGACAAACAATGCCTTTCACAATAGCATCAAAAAAAATGAAATACTTAGGAATTAACCTAACTAGAGTTGTAAACCATCTATTCAATGAAAACTACAGTACTCTGAAAAAAGAAATCCTAGAGGTTTTCAGAAAATGGAAAGATATTCCCTGTGCCTGAATAGGAAGAAACAACATTGTCAAGATGGTTATGCTTCCTAAATTGTTATACAGATTTAATGCAATCCCTATCAAAATAACATCAACATACCTCAGGGACCTAGAGAAATCAATCCTAAAATTTAAGTGGAACCAGAAATGACCTAGAATTACAAAGGCAATACTGGGCAACAAAGACAAGACAGGAGGTATTACAATTCCTGAACTAAAGTAATACTACAGAGCTACCGTGATAAAATCCCCATGGTTTTGGCAAAAAATAGACCTGAGGTTCAATGGAATAGATTAGAAGATGCAGAAGCAAATACAAGCACACTCAGCCAACTTATCTTCGACAAAGGTGCCAAACACACTTGCTGGAAGAAAGATAGCCTCTTTAATAAATGGTGCTGGAAAAACTGGCTCTCTACATATGGAAAACTAAACCTTGACCCAAGTCTATCACCATGCACTAAACTAACGTCTAAATGGATTAAACATCTAAATATCCAAAGAGAAACATTAAATCACCTGGAAGAGAAAGAGGGAGAAAACCTTGAAGATATCGGGGTAGTCAAAAAGTTCATGGACAAAAATCAAACTGCACGTTTAACACTTTAAAGGGTCAACAAACTGGACCTCCTCTGGCTGAGAAGTTTTTTCACGTCAAAAGAAATTACCAGCAGAGTGAAAAGAGAGCCGACAAATTTTGAAGAGATGTTAAATAATAAATATTCAGACAAACGTTTTCTTTATAGAATTTATAAAGAACTAAAACCCATTAGGGTCCCAAAATTCAAAGATCAAATCCAAAAATGGGCATCTGAGATGAACACACACTTCTCAGAGACAGAACTTCAACAAGCCTGTAAGTACATAAAGAAATGCTCCACATCGCTAGCCATTGATGAAATGGAAATCAAAACAACACTTAGATACCACCTCACCCCAGAAAATATGGCTACTATAAAGAAATCAACCAACAGCTACTGTTGGAGAGGCTGTGGGGAGAAAGGAACCCTTCTCCACTGCTGGTGGGAATGCAGACTGGTGCAACCATTATGGAAATTAGTGTGGAGACTCCTTAAAAAACTAGAACTAGAAATCCCATTCAATCCAGCTATTTCCCTACTGGAAATTTTTCCAGAAGAACTGAAAACATCATACTATAGTGATATTTGTGCACCTATGTTCATTGCAGCACAATTTGTGATAGCCAAATCTTGCAAACAACCAAAATGCCCATCATCTGAAGAATGGTTGCAAAGATGTGGTATTTTCACAAAATGGAATATTACTCAGCTATATGGAAAGATAGACGAGAAGACTTCACTTATAAATGGATGTATCTTGAACATATACTCATTAGTGAGATTACCCTGACAAACATATGCCAATATCATGTAGTCTCCCTAATATAAGGACTCAAAAGAAGAAAATAAATAAATGAATAAATTTTGGACGGTACCAGAAATTACTCATAGGACCTTGCATTTTCTGCATTCCCAACCCCAATAAATTTTATTATTATAATTTTTCTGAAGAGTGACTTAAATACAATATGTATTTGGAAGACTTAAAAAATAAGGTTAATTGTAAGCGTTAATGTTTGTTTGACTAGTCTTACATGTCTATATCAATATAAACAGATTTGATGATGAACATATGCAAAACAACCACTGTTAAATTTTTCTTGTTTTGAAAATCCCATGCTATATGCATTCTTGCTTATTACTGTTATCCTATCTTTGTTTCTGCTATTTTTGCTATTTAAAATTAAAAAAAAACAAAAAGAATAAAACAATAAAGGAACAATTTGATAGTGAGCTAATGAGGAAGAGAGAGATCTAATCAAATAACAGGAAGCTATATTTAAGAGGAGGAACAGTAAAATGAATGATAAACACCAAACACGTTTCCTCCAAGAAATGGATAGATAAATATTGGATTAAAAAAGCAAAGGACACATGATGAGAGAACTTAGTGACAGATTTTAGTATAATATAGAACAAAAGAAGCATTAAAGAAGGCAGGAAGAAAAGCATCATTGTTATCCATCCCCCAAATCCAAGCAGGGTAAAGACAGAGACACTGGGAGAGGTAGGGGAAATGATGCCTATGCCTTTGACATTAAAAGCAGTACTACCTGTGCTAAGGTGAAACCACGTGTCACCCTAACTCTGCAATCCCACAATGATATCTGCAGACCAATGCGCTGGGAAGATAAGAGCCATGAAACTCATTGCCTCTTTCAGCCTCATGCTGCAGTGAAGGTAACAAGACTCCACACTTTAAGTAAATAGGTGCTAAGGACCACATAGGAAGTAGTTTTAGAGGTCACTGCTTGGCAAAATGCAACAACATTGAACTCCAAGCAGGAAGAACAATTTCTGTATATAGGGTAGACATCAGAGACTGCATCTTTAGATGTGAAATGGCATTAGATGGAGAAGAACCCATCAGTGGTCATCTCCAGGTTCTGCCTGAGTTATACCAGTTTGGCATGGACCTGGGGTATCTCCACAGCTGCACACTGCTCAGGGCCCTGCAGCTGTGAGATTTGTGTGATCGAGTTTAGCATCAGCTTTGGTGGCCAAGGACACATGCTTCTGCTAAGGTAGCACAGCTGTCTCCAGGCCAGTGCTCCCACATGGAGCCTCTGGACCTCTTCCAGCGACCGACACAGATGCTTGACCACAGAAGAATGCACTGGTGGTATAGCTTGCATGAGGGTGAGCTGTGGTGTTGGCCTGTGTGGCTTGCACCTGTGAGACCCAGAAGTGACCCAGTTTAATGTCAGGCTGGGTGTGCAAGGAATGGCCACCACCAACCCTACCTCCAACTCGGGAAGCACAGTATGAAGACAGACTGCTTTCACCTGAGAAAGTTAGCACAGGACTCTGCCTGAGAACTCAGGGCCAGGCTGGCAGAACCTAATGAGGGCAGATCCTAACGGCCTCTATCTCCAGGCCAGTGCCTGCAGACACATGTCTGCAATAGTCCTGGTGTCAGGAGGACTCTTTCCCGCCCCAGTCTTTCAAACTGTTCAAGCAGGCAACAGCTGGGGCTGGTTGCAGCAGCTCTGGGACACAAATCCACTACATCCTTTAGCAGCAGGCACCTCGGTTCTCCCACATGCTGTGTTAGCCATGGCGGCCTCTGATCTCAAGGTATGTATTAGACAGCTCCCCTGTCTGTGAGATATCTCCCTCCTTTCTCTCTTATTCTGTCTTCTCACCATCGGAGAGCACATACACACATACACACACACACACACACACACACACACACACACACACACATTTCCCAAGAGGTTGATTTCATGTTCACGATCATTTGAAATGATGATATTCTTTGCTCACTATCCCAGTGGATATTTCTAGACACTTTGTGGATAGCCCTAAGACTTCTGACTTCTGGTCACTGGTTGCCCAGCTCACTGCCAGAGGTGGTGCAGTCCCCATCCTGTACTGGCCCTCTCCCTTTCTTTGGTTTAACTGAGCTGGTCAGTACTCTGGAGGATGCTTTTTCTTCGAATTCCCCTGAAGGGGTCTATGTGCCTTTCTTGATTTCTTGGTCACCTAGAAGGACATGAAGGGATCACAGGAGTGACCTGGTTTGGACAAAGATGGTGAAGGATGAAAATGGACTTCAGGGGAAAGGGTTGAGTCTGAGGAAAAGGTATGAGTCTCAAGGTGTGACAAGGGGCAGGAACTGGGATGATCTGCTCAACTTGCCCTGGGAGGCTGATGATGTAGGGCCCCTTCCCTTTTCCAGCACAAGGGTACTTGGGCCTCCTTGCTGCATAGCTGCTCTTGGTGCTGGTGCATGCGTCTTGGGGGTGAGGGAGCCCTCCTCTCCTCTCCAACCAGGGTGCTCATACCTGCTTGCTTACTATCTGTTCTGAACTCTGGTAATATGATTCCAGGCCATGAAGGAGCCCTTCTTCTCTCATTAGCATGCCTCATCCTGCTTGCTCTCTATCTGCCTTAGGTAACACTATTTTTTTGTGTCCTTCTCACATTGTGCCTCCCAAGGGCCTTGACCTTCCTTTATAATCCTTTCCATAGGATAGCCACACCTTGGGCTGTTTGGTCATGAAGCCACTAGCTAATGGCAGCTATCCAGTGAGGGGCTTAGACACCACATCCCTACAGGGGAAGGAAGGGTGGTATTAGGAGCCCAACTTGTGCAGTGGAGAAGGGAGATATTTGCGCATCATTCCCCGGAATCTGCCTTCCACTGATCATCCACTCCTCTTACCTACCTAAGCTCAGTACAGTGGATCAGACAGCAGGTCCAGGGTGGTTCCTCCACGCTCTTTCCCAGGACAGCTCTTTCACGGGTGCCTGCTCTTCCTTCCACATCTCCACCATTACCTGTTGCTGCCCCCGCCCCTGCGACAACCTAGGTTATCTGAAAGGATCCCCGCCATTCCTTCTAAAATGTGTAAATATTAGACATTTTAAGGAGGCTCTTAATAGATGAGACATATGGTGGGGTCTCAGGTACAGGACTTCATTGGATTGGATCAACGTTCAGTATCCCTTGAAATTCTACCCTCACATTTCCATCAGTGGTAGGAAGATTCTCCCTTAAGCTCTTCTCACGTCCTTTCTGCTGTTCCCATTCCCCTTTCTGCAGTTTGCTTCTTCAATCCCTCCCCACCTTTCCAACTCTCCTTCCTCCCTTCCTCCATTGCTCCTCCTTCAGTCCCTCAGTCCCACCTTCTTTCTTCCTGAAGTTTCAATCAGTGAGGGAACGAGCACATTGCCCTCCATTATCGCACCCCTCTGTCTTCCCTTCTCTTCTCCCTTCCTTCTTCCCTCTTTATTCCCTCCCAGCCTCTAATACTCTAGATTCCCTCCCTTCTTGCCATCCTTCCTACCTTCCTTCTATCCTGTCACGCTCCCATCCTCCCCTTTCATTTCCTCTGTCATTCCTGGCTCCTTTCATTCCTACCTCCCACCCTCTTTCTCTTCTTCCCTTCCCTGTACCCTCCCGTCCAACTCTCTCAGCATTACCAACCATCTTCCATTCTCCATCCATAAATTTCCACTCATTGAAGAAATATCTTTCTTCCCTTTTCTCACCTCCTCCTGTGCTTTTCTTTCTTCTTTCCTCCCTTCTTCTCTTCCTTGATTCCTCCTTCCCTTGCTCACTCTTTCCCTCCCTCCTTCCCTTTCTTTCTTGCTTCCTTAAATCTTGCCACCCTCTTTTCCTCCCTCCCTACATTCCCTCCTTCCTGGCTGCTTTTAGTGCTCCCTCCAACCCTGTTTCTCTTCCTCCCTTCCCTGCACCCTCCCTCCCCCTCCCTCACCACTCCCAACCTTCCTCCATTTTCCTTCCCTAAATTTACACTAGAGGGAGAAAAAATCTTCCCTTTTTATTTTCTGCTCCTGTGCTTCCCTTTCTTCATCCATCCCTCCTTCTCTTCCTTCCTTCCTTTCCTCCCTTTCTCCTACTCTCTTTCCATTTCTGTTACACTCTTTACCTTTTCTCTCCTTCCCATCTTCTCTCTCTTCTTCCCTCCCCCCATCTTTCCTTTCTCCCTCTTTTGTTTCCTTTCTTTCTCCTTCAATTGATCTTTCTCTTCCTCCCTCCATTTCTTCCATCCTCCCTCCCTCGCTCCCTTCCTCCCTTGTTCCCTCTTTCCCTTCCTTCCTCCTTTTCTTTCTTCCCTCCTCTCCCTTCCTGCTTACCTTGCCCACTCTTTCCCTTCCTTCTGCCCTGCTTTGCATCCTTCTTCCATTTCTTTCTCCCTCCTTACCTCACTACCCACTTTCTTCCTCTCTCCCTCATTCCCTCTCTCCTTTCTTGCCTTCCTCCTACTTTCTGCCTCCCTTCCTTTCTCTCTCCTCTTTCTCTTCCCTCTTACTTACCTTCCTCCCTCCTTCCCTTGCTTCTTCCTTTCTACCCTCCATTTTTCCTTCCCTCCCTCACTTACTTCCCTCACTCCTTTCCTCTGTCCCTCCATCCCTTAATCCCTTCCCCTTCCCACCCTCCCTTATTCCTTCCTTTCCTCCCTCTTTATATTCCTCCCTCCCACTTTCCTTTGGCCTTGTTTTCTTCCTTTCATTCTTCACTCCTCCTTCCTAACACTCCTCCCTCCCTCCTTCCCTTCCTCCTTTCTTCCTTCTCTCCTCTTCACTTTCCTCCCTCCCACCTTCCTTCCCTTCCTTTCTTCCTCCCTTGCTCCTTCCCTTCATCCCTCCCTCCTTCTCTCCCTTCCCCCTGTACCCTCCTTCCTTCCCACCTTTTCTTACTCACTTCTTGCCTTCTTGCCTCCATCCCACCTTTCCTCCTCCCTCTCTCCTTCCCTCCCTTCCTTCTTCCCTTCCTTGTACTTCCTCCCTCCTTCCTTTCCTCCCTCTCACTCTTCCTCCTTATTTCTTCCTCATATTTCCAGTAGTGATGGTAAGATTCCTCCTTCTCACCCCTCCTGCACTTCCCTTGCTTCCTTCCTCCCAACCCACTCCTCCCTTTTTTCCTCCCTTCGACCATCCTTCCCTTTCTGCCTCCCTTATCCATTCCCACCTACCCACCCTTTCGCCCTCCCTCCTTCCAAGCCTTCCTCCATTTTCCTCCTCAAATTTCCATCAATGGGAGGAGGATCCTTCCTTCCTCCTTCTCACTCCCACCCCATGCAATTCTGTTTCTTCTCCCCTCCCACTTTCCCTCCCTTCTTTCCTCCTTACCTCTCAGCCTCCTTCCATCTTCTTTCCTCATCTTTCCAGCAATGGGAGCATCCCTCCACCATCCTTCTCACCCCCTCCTTCACTTCCTTTTCTTCCCACCCTCCCTGCTTCCCACCCTTTCTCATTTCCTTCTCCCCTGCCCGCTTTTTCCATCCCTTCTTCCCCTTATCCTTCCCGTCCATCATCCCCTCCCTTCCTCCTTTCTTCCCTGCCACTCTTCCTCACTCCCAGCCTCCCTTAATCTTCCTTCTTCGGATTTCCTCCAGAAGAAGAAAGATCCCTCCACCCTCCTCCTCACCCCCTCACCTGCCTCCCTTCTTCCCTTCCTGCTCCCCTCCCACCGTTTCACCTTCTAACCTTCCCTTCCTCCCTCCCAGCCTCCCTTCATCTTCCTTCTTCAGCTTTCCTCCAATCCCTCCGCCCTCCTCCTCACCCCTCCCTCCATTCCCTTCAATCCTCCTCTCTCCCTCCCCAACACCAGAGAAGGTATACACACACACACACACACACACACACACACACACACACACACACACATTGTTAGGTACACAGAGGTAGGTTTCTTGCACCATCACTGAAAAGTGTTGGTGTTCAGGGTCAGAGCTACCTCAATTGTAGCACACAGCCCGCCAGCCCCCTCTGATGTTATATGCAGTCTTGCGACCTCTGCGGCCTAGGGCTCAGGACTCGCTGGTCATCTTCCATGGGGCTGAGATGGCCCGGCCTTGGCTGTACATGTTTGAGCCCCTATTGACCTTGGATTTGCGGGGACGTCCAAGGCTTCCCAAGGCACGCTCTGGCTGCAGCACCTCTTGCTGGGGCTTTCCATTCTGCTGGTGCCAGGGTTGGAAGTGTGCTGCTGCTTCTGGCCTCTTGGAGTCACCAGCTCAAGTGGGGTCACCCAAGGAATCATTTTCTTCAAGGTCTGGGTTCTCTTCTTCTTGTTCGACTTCTTATTCACCTAGAAAGGACAAAGAGAGAAGTGCTCCACTTTGGGGAGAGGAGAAACGCTATGAGAACAGGGTTTTCAGGACAAGGGGTTGTCAAGGGGAGCAGGGAGGAGCTAGGATGGTCTACTTGCCTTTGACTTCAACTTGGGGGCTGAAATCGCCCTTCTCTTTCTTTTCGGAACGGTTGTCTCTTGAGATTTTCCAGCAGACCTAGGCCGCCCGAGTCTCCCTCCTGAGAAGCGGGCCATCCTTCCTAGGAGGTTGTCTTCCTGAGGTCTGTGGCGACCGGGCCTGACCTCCCTTTATATAGCTGTCCTCAAGCTGGCCACGCCCTGGGGCTTTATTGGCTCAGGAACTCATAGCCAATAGTAGCCCTAGGTGGGCAGAGGGGCTTTGATATCACACAACACCAGCTGGACAGCTCCATGGCTGGGAGTGGGGATGGTGAGGCCAACATGATATGCTTAGAGAAAGAGGAAATTTACTTCACAGCCCTGAAAAGCTTTCCAAGGCTGGTCTCCCACCTCTTCTATCTAGCTGTGCTCAGACTTCATAGATGCAGTTCCAGGGAGAGGCTCTTTCTCCACGCTGTTCCAAAGGTCATACCCATTGAGTGGTACATTCTGTTCAGTCCCTCCCCCTGCCTTTACCTTATCTGCACATTTCTCTATCCTTCTTGCTCATTTGGTAATACTTAGGGTTGCAGAGATGTGCACCATCCTTCCCTCCTGATAATTTCTCTAATGCACTTTGGAGATTGCTTACTTCTTTACTACCATCAGGTTGTTCTTCCACTCCACTCCCTTCCGCTGATATGCACTGAGTTTCTCTCACAGTTTTTCAGTCTGCAGTCACTGTCTTCCACCTGTCAGACATCAGTGAATAGACTGTCTCCGAGTAAGCTTGGCTTGTTTAGAATTGTCAGGGGCTACTTACCTCAGTAGGCATGCTACCGAGTTAAATGGTGAAGGAAAGATGGGGCAGATATTCATGTTCCAGATGTTTTATGGGATGTTGCATCTTCTAGCAACCACAAACTGAGTCTGATGAATTCATAAAGCAGAGAGGGGCTCCATGGGATTGTACAGTCACTGTTCTTGAGGTTCTGTTCAGTGCAACAAGCTTTTTTTTTATTTTATTTTTTACAAAGGATCTTGTTGCATACTTCATGCTGACATTGGACTTTCTTTAATCCTCACCAGATTGTCCTGAGGGCTGAAATAACACTCTGCACCACCACAACCAGTACTGTAAGAAGTTCATTACAAACTTTCCAGAATGAATCTGTGTGGAGACTCCACAAAAATGAGGATTGGAGGTTCCACTCAGTCCAGGTATTCTCATCTTGTGTACTTTTCTAGAAAAACTGAAAATGTCATACCACAGTGATCTATGTGCCGTTATGTTTATAGCAGCCCAATTTTTTGTAGCTAAATCTTGGAAACAACACAAATGCCCATCAACTGAGGAACAGATAAACAGTGGTGATTTTTTATACAGGGAGGTATTACTCAGCTCTAAAGAAAGATTACTGGAGTCTTTCATAAGTAAATGGATGCAACGAGAGAGCATATTTAAAAGTGAAAGAAATTGGATCCACATAAGTAAAGATTATATTGCCTTCATAGTATAAGAACCTGCAAAACTAAAATCTCAAAGGTAGCACAATGGAAATCAACTCAATAAAATAAACAACTGAGATGAGGGAAAGTTGAAAAGATATGAAGAAGGACCTTCAAAAATCATGTAATGTTATGCACAGGATAGTTCAGATGATTGCACTACTAATTTTTATCATATTTTGAAAGTGACACTTAAACTTTATAATTTTTACTTTGATTTCTTCATTCCCAATCCATTAATTTATAATATAATCTTTATAATTTCCTGCTTTCTTTTGGCTTTGGACTTGACTTGTTCTTTTTCTAGTGACTTCAGGTGTAGTGTAAGATTGTTAATTTGGGCTTTTTCTGTTTTCCTAATGTGCACATTTACTACCACAAATTTTTTTTAGACAGCTTTCATTGCACTCCATAGTTTAATAAGTTGTGTATACATTTTCCTTTGATTGTAAATATTTTTTATTTCTCTTTTTAATTTCACCCATGACTCACATACTCAAGTGAAATGTATCAGACCTTTTGTGCAAACATCATATCGTGTCATTAGTGTGAGAACCTGAAAGAGCAGAATGGATTGCGAAGGGTGCAGTAGATACTGGTAAAAGGGAATGCACTTCCTCAAAAGGAAAGAGTTACTGAGTTGAGGAGGAGGGCAGGAGAGGGAGTAAAGGGCAGAAGTTTATCTATGTGTGTAAGCAGGGTAGTATGTAGAACTGTACTATGCACTTCTGCAAATCTATGGAAAGAAGCAGTTAATGGTTTAAATTGTTTTATCTCCTACTTGCAATTGTTTGTACTGTTTCTTTTTCTTAATTTCTTCTGCATTTCTTTTTTTATTCTTCCAATTTTACATGACTTTATTTTTCCAATTTTACAGATCTGGTAATATGAATAACAGGTTATAAAATACAATTTTACAACAAATAATGCGAAATTCTTATTATTTTCTTTTTTATTCCTGTATTTTTATAACCTTTTTTAATTTTTATTTTTTTATTTGTTTCTTCATTTATTTTATGGCTGGCTCAGCCTGCCCTGGTGGTGGAGCTGGCACACCATGTGGTGCTGGGGATTGAAGTGCAGTCCCTGCAATTGCCTAAGCTTTCCTAAGCAAGCGCTTTAGAACACTGAACCATCTCCCCAAACCTATTCCTGTTTTTTAATCATTTAAACTGCTTTCTGCTTGTCACATGGTAAGTGGAATATTCTAATTTCAAATGAATTTCTGACCATATTTCTATCAACTCTGTGTGAAGATACCTTGAGCTTTTTTCCACTTAAGTATGACGCTGCTTATTTTGTCAAAAGCTACAGAAATAGATATTTCTAAAATCTACACTTTTTCCAACACAAGAAATTTACTAACTGGCATTCAAGTCCTAAATATACAAATGAATTGCTTTATACACATTAATTTTTAGAAACCAACTTGAGATTAGATTCATTAAACCAGTTCTCCCAGTCATTTGTATTTCAACATGCCACCAGGGAAGAAGCTTTGCATGTGTTCTGCTATTTAATCATTTTACCAGTAAGAGTTCTGGTAGCTGCTGTTAACTGAATGATCTAATCTCAACCGCAACCCTGGAGAAAAGTTCCTTGCAATCTGATTCCGCACATGTGAGTTTGTGGGATCACCCATTGCTGGAAAGTGCAGCCATTCGTGGTAAGGTTGAGGTCAGCCCTCCTGCCCTGTAGATCTGCATCAAATTCACGTTTCAGGAGTGCCTCTTCTGCAGCCTCCATGGAAAAGATCTGGAGAAATGTTAGTACATAATCAGCTGGCTCAAGATGGTGTGGTGAGGCCACACCATGAGGCACAGAAGACAGCAAAGGAACAACAAGAACAAGGGGTGGGGCAGCTACGCTTTTTACATGGTTTTTTGTTGAATAGAACAGTCCATTTAAGGGCATTATCAATGGAATATAATTACAATACTCAGTCTTCAACCTTGGAGAATGCAGTCATTGTCTATGTTGCCTTTTCGCATAGATGTTCTGACTTTCTTCTCTGAGAAAACTTCCTATTCAAAGTAAGTTTCTTCTAAATTGCTCGCCAGAACACACACAATAGTTGTTAGGCAACATGGCCTCCCTGCACTGTCCCAGCAGCCTGGAACTTCTGGGATGGGGTGAACCTCTGCTCTTCGCTTCTGAAATTGGGTGAGATTGTGGCATCCCCATTATTTTCAGCAGATACACATTTCTTAATTTATTCCCTTCAAAAATTATTACATTAAATGACTTAAAATGTCTTCACGTGACAATTAATTCTAAAACCTAATACAGTTTTAAAATTTGAAGTTATTTATTCCTTTGGTACAGTTTGGACTCATAGTGATCCTCCTGTTTCAGCCTCCCCAGTGCTGGGATTACTTTCAGGGATCATCCACCACATCTTGCTTCCGTGGTCTGCCATGATAGTTGGTACTAGGAATCGGACCCAGATCATTGCATTTCCTAGGCAGAGGCATATACCATGGGACAATCTCTTCAGCCCATGAATATCCTTTTAAAGCTAATCTTACATGTCTGGTCAGCATACACCTTCCACTGCAGTGCTACTACAACTCCAGTCTTAAAAATCTCCCTGGTAATTGCTCAGGGAGAGAAGCCTCTGCTTCCCAAAGTGCATCCTCTCCCTGGAGAGCAGAGCATTCTGGGACAGCAGAGCATCCACAACACCTGGGAAGATGGTTGTTCTGTACCTACTTGCTTCACTCTCACACAGCTCGATGGTCCTGATGTGAGTCTCCTGGCCTCTTGGAGCCCATGGAGGCAGCGAGGAAATGAGGCTGGTAACTCTTGATCCCTGCTCCTGGGAACATTCTACGGTGTAACGAGGACCGCATGTAGTCTCGTTTCCTCTTCCTTGTCTTCAGTGAGCTCTTGTGACAAAAAGGCCTCCACATAGCACTGGAGATATCCTTCAGGCAAAGACACCAATTTTACCAGCTCTTCAGTCAGATGAGAATAGCAGACCACAAAGTTCCTGCTATCTTTCATCATTCTTGTTTTCATCCAACCATACTGAGTTAACAGTCTCACTTTTGTAAGTCAGTGGTGCGCTGCTATCACTTGCTAGAATAGAACTTACTTTTACATTATTTCTGCTCAGTGGCATATTAGAGATGCACTGCATAATTTTATCCTTGTTTGGAAAATCCTGAAAAAGGAAATTACTCTTGGAAAGCATGGCCATTTTGATAAAAATCCTCAGAGGGGCTTACATATTTTACTATACAGTGCAAATTGAAAACTATCAGGTGTGGGATGACTTGCTTTAGAAAGATAGGTGCAAAAAGGAAAACACTGAGAAGATTTCCCCAATTCTCATTCAAGAAACACTTTTCACCTTTCACTAAGTTTGGTGGTTGTTGTCAAAGTGCCACCTGAAACTTGATGTGACACAAAGTACTTGTACTACGCAGAATACACAACCCTTGCTCATTGTGTTCAACCCCAAATGACTCTGACCAGACATCTTGGAATAATTTTCCACAATCTCCTTTGACTTTTGCTGTAGTCATTTTTTTGGTATTCAAGATCTGGCATTTTCTTCCTTGGAGCTTTCTCTTCAATGTCATCGTGATCAGGATCAAAATCTCCATCTTCACTGGAGGGGACGATGGTGTACTGCTCACTATCCTGAAGGTGTTTGTCATGCTGGCTTTCCCAATATGAACTCAGAGGTGCTCAGGTGCTCACTGTTGCTGAGGATGGCTGCAGTTCTCTGCAAAGCTCTCACTTTGTCTCTTTTCAGCTCCAATGCAGATCCTTCAGTCTGCTGGTACAGCTGCTTCACCTTGCTGGCAGACTTTCTGGTGTCCACCACTGACTGTAGAGTGCTCCCAAGGCAAGTCCTAGCCAGCTTTTGTACCGTACATCACTACCATTTTTCATTTTTCATTTCTTTATATTTCTTTATTTCTTTCTTTCTTTATTTATTTATTTATTTATTTATTTATTTTTGTGGAACTTGAGTTTAAACTCGGGCTTTTAGTTTTGCCACGCAAGCACTCATTCTACCGAGCTGTCACATCGGACCCAACACTACTATTTTAAGGTAAATAGAAAACTAAAAATAATTTGCCAACAATATTTTCGCATGCATGTATGGCATTGTTATGCATTGCAATGCATATTAGTACTAAAAGTGACAGATGTTGTCAGATTTAGGAAAAAATCCAACTTAGGAGTGTTCCTGAACCAAACTCTAAATAAAAGAGTAATTCTAGAACCAACCATGTCTTTCCAGTCCCAATTTGGAACCAAACAATTTAAGTAAATGGAAAAAGGTTGATAGAGCATGTAAAAGTAACACACCTACTAAGTTCTGACCACTAATATGCAGAAGCTTCAAGCCACATCTTATGCTTAAGACCACAGGTGGTGTAATTTCAAAACTCTCATTAAACCATTAGCTGTAGAGACATTTTAAAAGTTGCCGATATTACTTCCATTGGATTGCTTTAGAAATTCACAGCCTCTGCTTCAACTATGTGCAGTTCATCCTTTGTACCAGCCCACAGAGTGACCTAAAAGATAGTTCTGGAGCCTCAGAGGGCTCATCCATCAAATCTTCACGGAGCGGTGGTGCACACTTAGGTGGCAGAGAATGCTGACCAATAAAACAAAGACTGTGCAGGAGATTAGGACCTTATCAAGCCAGCAAATTCTTATTATTTTTTTAAGTGAAAATATCACTTGTAATTTTTTCTCTTTCCATTCTAATTTCTACTCTCTTTAAAAAATAAAATAGGATTTTTTTTTACTTTGGCTAATTTTATATATTAATGTCTATAATCTGAGCATGTACATAGAAGGCAATAATGTGCAACATAACAATCACCTTGTTTATAAAATGTGTATCATTTCTAATCATTTCTTCTCTAGTATTTTTACACTATCTTCAAAATAAATTACAATTAAAAATAACAAGGACAAAGAAAAACATTAAGCGTTATTGAAAGGAAGAGCAAATGTCTAATTATTTCAGCAATCTTGTTTGCCAGTATTTGGGTAGCTGAGCAAAAATTTGATGATAACAATGTGGAATATAACCAATATTTTTGAATTCCTATTTTTGTTTTGAAATTTTGTACAGTTTTTATTGTTTTATCTTGCTTTATTTTTTGTTCTTGTTATTGATTTTTGTTATTTCCTCTTTAAAATAAAAGAAAAATTTTCAAATTTGAAAGGAGAAAGGAAAATTATTTGATTACAGAATGTACAGTAGCATATGTATAAATTTCTGGAGATTTTTTTTGTTTGAATTTTTTTTGACAAGATTTAACTTGCAATTCAGACTTACTATGAACTCTGTAGTGCAGAATGGCCTAAAACTTGCAGTGACGCTCCTGGCTGAAATTTGCTTAGTGTTAAGATTATAGGCGTACAGTACCATAGCAGGAAAAATTCCGCTAATTTAAAAACTTCTTCGAATACTAATAATTTTATCACTGCTACAAGATATTCAATCATTTACTTTTAGTCTTATTAAATTGTTATTTTAAAGAGAATACAAAAATGGTTAAAAATTAGGAAAAATACATAGGAACTCAACAATAGTTTCTATGTAGTGCAATGTTGTTTTCAAATCAGTTGTTTAGGTCCCCAAAGTCCACCCACCATTGGGACAAGGCCTGGGCGACCAGGTAAAGATGCTCCCAGCACTGCTTTCATTCCTGGGAGCTATGACTCCACCTACAGCTCTGATCCACATGGCCTCGAAGCAGCTAGCCACCAGAGCTTCAAGCAACAGCCAGGCCCAGTTGGAGGGGAATAAACTTGGTGGATTTGGACCCAAAATCCTTTAGACGGTAATGGCATAACTTCACCAAAGTGCAGAGATCACTGCTATACAAAGTGATACAGACAAAGAGTAAGAAGTAATCTCACATCCCAAGCCAACCCGGAATTAATACAGGAGACACTACCATGTGAGAAAACGGGAATCAGGCTGCCGAAACCTCTGAATTGTCAGCAGCTGAAATAGACAGACAAGTGGAGAAATGTATAGAGCAACTCAGATCAGAGATAGCACGTGAATTAAAAAAGAAATGCATGATTAATAGAATCTGAAATGGAAAACCAACTGCAGAAAAGTATAGAGGAAACCAGAATAGAAGTAACCTCCAAAAAAAAAAAAAAAAAAAAAAAAAAAAAAAAAAAAAAAAAAAAAAAAAAAAAAAAAAAAGAAAAAAAAAAAAA
>PVKN010015000.1:0-11533 GCA_004027915.1 Capromys pilorides
TTTTTTTTTTTTCTTCTTTTTTTTTTTTTTTTTTTTTTTTTTTTTTTTTTTTTTTTTTTTTTTTTTTTTTTTTTTTACTTCAGTCTCTTGTAATTCAAAGATTTATTTTTTAACTTCAGAGGTTATCTCCAATCCGAGTTCCTCCATATGTTTCTGCATTTGTTTGTTTACTTCAGATACTACTAATTCAGACATTTCAGCTGCATGATTCCCATTTTCTTGTATGGTAGTGTCTCCTGTATTTGTTGCAGGTGGGCTTGGGATGTGAGATTGCATTTTACTCCTTGTCTGTATCATTCTGTATAGCAGTGACCCTTGATGCAGGACTGTGTGCCCACGGGTTGCTCGTTCAATCTGGGCTGCTAGGTTGGCTGAATTCCTTGTAGGTCAGGGAAGGGAGATCTCACTCACCTGCCAGGCCTGGTGCTAGATAGGCTGCACTCATGGCCAGCTGGAGGAGTCTTCTGTTTTGATTTCTGTTATCATTTACTTCCAGTTTCATTGCACTGTGGTCAGATAATATGCATGGAATAATTTCTGTTTTCTTGTATATACTTAAGCATGACCTATGCACTAGTATGTGATCAATTTTGGAAAATGTCCCATGTACAGCAGAAAAAAAATGTGTATTCAGAAGTGGTTTGGTTGGGTTGGGGAGATAGCTTGGGCACAAGTGCCTGCCTGGCAAGTGCAAGGTCCTGCGTTTGACCCCGGGGTTTTACACACACACACACACACACACACACACACACACACACACAGAGAGAGAGAGAGAGAGAGAGAAAGAAGTGGTTTTGTTGGGCTGTCTGTGAAAGCCCACTAATTCCTGTTGTTCCAAGACCTGGTTAAGTTCTGTTACTTCTTTGCTAATTTTTTGTCTGCTTGACCTATCTTTTTGGGATAAAGGGGTGTTAAGGTCTCCTGTTAAGATTGTGGTATTGGATATTAGATTTTTCATGTCCATTAAGATTTGTCTTGTTTAACTTGGTGCTCCCATGTTTAGTGCATACATATTTATGACTGGTATCTCTTTGTCTTGAATTATTCATTTTGAATAAAGTAGTGGCCTTCTTTATTTTGTTCGATCAATCTTGATTTGAAGTTTAGACTGTCTGCAAACAGGGTTGCTACCCCTGTTTTGTTTTGAGGTGCTGGGGCAAACTTGCCCTAGTGATGGTAACTTTCTGGCAGAGGGGATTTCTGAGAGCCACCAGTTTGTTTCATTGTATCCAGGAAAGGAACAGGTTTGCCCCTGACATTTGCAATGACTATGAGCTCTTGGGGGTCCAATTTGTAGATCTTGGTCTGTCCTACCCGTTCAGTTCCAACAGGGAGAGGAGAGGTTCAGGCTGAGGTGGGCCTGGGCAGTTGGCTTTCTTTGCATCTTGTAGATGAGGGGCATCTATTTTTTGTATCCATATTTCTTATAACTCATAGTTAAAGGTATGGTTTTCTGTCAGAATGGATTTTCTTATGAACATCAAGTACTTTTCTTTGATCGAGTTTCTGGGTAACAATGGTTGATGGGCTTTCTCCCAATTTTTTTTTTTTTTTTTGTACAGGGGATTGAACCCAGGACCTTGAGCTTGCCAAGCACATGCTAATCTCTCTGTCCCTATTCTCCTTCTTTCATGACTTTGAGAAGCAGTTGACAGGCTTTAGGTTTCTAGGCAGGGAAGTGGCCAAGGCAACCCATTCATCAGAGCTGACAATCCAATTTTTCTTTAGTCAAATTGTGGAACTCAGAGAGCATTGCTGATGTCATTTCAGGTGGGTGTCAGATGACATCTGACCAGATTAAGCATAGCTCTGAAGCAGAAGATTTGGTGGCAGGGGTAGGGGAGCTCTGTGGCCAGAAGATGATAAAAACTGTCTGGAACCAATTCAAATGGCTGGAAGTAGATGACTCAGGAGCAGGGAGTAAAGCTAATGGTGTTGGCAGCACCTGTGGCAACCAGCGAAGAGGGTGCCAGAGTGGAATGTGCAGGAGGAGTTGTCCTCCCTTTTCTTTCTTTTTCTTTGAGATGCAGGGAGCGATTTGTTTTCATTTTTAACTCCAGAAAAACCCCTTTTCTTGCAGTGAAGGGCTGTGGGTCTTGACTAATTAATTCCCATCTCTGACTCCCTACATGTGTGTTCTGTACATTTGAATGAAGGTGAAGGGTGAGTGCCCCTTGGAGAGAGACCATTCAGATCCCTGCTTTGCCAAGCACCTTGTGGGGACTGAGGCGTGACATAGCTAAGGAGGGAGCAAGGCCTTTGTTGTTCCATATGTCAACTGCCACAGAACTGCAGGTGAGGGCCCAGTCAGCCACCGTGACCAGTGCTCTCTGTCTAGGTACACAGACAGAGCAGCCTGTTGCTGACACTGTCCATCCCGCTCACACATTCATTCAGGAGCACTCAGAGGGTAAACATTTCAACCGCTTTCCCTTGAGGGTGGTCCTGATCAGTAAGAGGTGATCAGACTTGCCTTGTGTTGAAGCTGAACAGACTGACAGACTGACTAACTGGGGTGCCCCTGGAGGTCTTACTAGAATCAGGCAGGCAGGCAGGTGGACAGATGGACAGATGGACAGACAGACAGACAGACAAACACTGCGTCCTTCCTTTTGGGTCCATGTAAGCCACTGGAGTGGGGAGCCAGGAATCCTCTTTCAGACCTCTGAGGGGACTTGATAAGTCTCAGTGGTACATCTTCCTGTTAGGACCTGGAGAGGTTCTTGCTCTACCTTCAAGGAACATGGACAGTGACCAAAGAGTTCCTCAGTCAGTCTTCCTGGCCAATGTTTCAGATGCCATGACAAACAGAAACATCAAAGCAACACCCAGGATTTGGAATCAGATTTGTTATTTTTTTAAATTTTATTTATTAATTTATATTATGGTTAGCTTAGCCTGCCCTGGGGGTGGGGCTGGTGAAGCATGTGGTGCTGGGGATCAAACTGCAGTTCCTGCAGTTGCCTAAGCTTGCCTAAGCAGGCATTTTAAACTACTGAACTATCTCGCCGGCCCCAGATTTATTTTATATCAATGGGAATTGACCAATATTGTTCCCAAAATATCAGTCTCTGTTCTTCAGTGGCCCAAGGCATATTTGTGAAGAGCAAGCAGGAAGCACAGAGGTAGGATGACTTCTTGTCAGTTGGGGATTGGTTCTTATAATATGCACCACAGTGGCCCGCCATTTCTAGGAGACAGAAGTGACAGGGGTTGTAACCAGAACTGGGCTAGTAAGGATGGAAGTGTACTGGGTGGGGGAGGTATCTTCTGCTGCACCTGCTTATTGACCTTTGAAATAAAGATTCATGTTAGTTCTGCTTTCCCAACCCGGCTCTTGGGCTAAACCCCAGAAGGAGGTCTTGCCTAGATAAGTTTATGTCTCAAACAGTTCTTGAGCCAACCTCCTCTGCCATGACTGACCAGGCCCCTTCCTAGGCTTGGTGCTGTGCTAACAGGGTACTGGAAATGGGTAACTTGGGGTAAACGGTGCTCTTGGTGCCTACGACTGTGGGCTGAGAAGTCGCCAGGATGAAGGCGCCAGCCTCTGGGAAGGCCTCTTGCTGTGCACCCAGGAACTGGGCCCTCTGTGGCCTAATTGCTTCTTCTAGGTTCACCCCTTTACATGACTGTCCAGGCAGTTACATTTCAACATGGGTTTGGGAAGGGACAAGGACCCAAACCACAGCAGCCACCCTGAAAGGAGCATTTTCTGTCAGCTTCTTTCACATTTTCTCAGTACCAAAGGGGAGGGTCAGTTTATTTTAAGTTCTCTTGTGACACCTACTGTGTCCCAGTGGCCTAGCATTCCCCGGGTCTCTATTAGTGTTATGAGGTACAATTGATTACTGCACACAAAGGAAAATGTGAGAATGTATTTTTAAAAATGTAAATGAAGCAGATTTTCCCAAACTCTGTCTCATGGATATTCAATATTAAAATACTCAGCAGAAATATTTCCCATCATACAGATTCTAGGTAGGCAGTGGACTCCAAGAATCCTATGGATTCCTGAAACAAGCCCTCATTTCATTCTGTAATCCAACATTGCAGTATTGTGCTTGAGCCAGCAGCGTACCTACCTGTGATAAAGGAGAATACACGCACCCCATTTGGGCGATCGTTGTTTCTTGGGCTGAGTCTCATGCATGGAAGAGATAACTGGTGAGTCCACTACTGAAGAGTCCAGTGCCTGCTCCGTGAGAGGGCAGTCAGCCAGGGGTGCTGCTGGCCTGGGGGTGGGGGTCTCCCCAGGGAGGGACCTGCTGTCTGAGTGAGCCTGTCCACCCTAGGAGGTCAGACGTGCCCGGTGGCTCTGGGCAGTAGGGTGCATTAGTTCTGCATTGTTGTCTGGCAAACTTCACAAAGCTTAGGAAGCCCAAGTCAGGAGCAATGAGCAAGAAGGTTAGATACAGGGGTTTTCTTTAAAGAATAACTAGAAATTCACCTGTGTTACTTCGGCTTAATCTTTCCTTTGCTTGCTGCTTTAGAAGGAGCCCTACAATGCAAATCTGTGGTAGCAGGATTCATGCAAATGCTGTGGCTGTCACACCGTTGCCATGTGATATTTGCCTAAATTAGAGTCCCAGGTGGTGGCTGGAGATTTATTTGGCATTTTTATATGATTCACCAACATTTTAGACAGTTGGTAGATAACAAAACAGAGGAATTTGGAGTGATGGTATAGATACAGAGGCAATTATAAAACTGAGAAAGGTTTATCCTCCAATGCTTTAAAGTAGTTGAATTTTAGTCAGAGCTAACTTTAAACAGTTTTCTTCACTTGGGATTAGTTATTGGCAGCTTAATAACAATTCGCTGAAGACACTGATCAAACTTTGCATACCCCACTGCATTTGTGAAGTACATGAAAAATACTCACCCAGTGTTGGTTAATATTCTCTTCTAGCCGACGTCTGCAGGTGTCTCAGTGCAATGCAGGCCACATTGCTCCAGTCAGGTTAAGCTGTGTGGACCATTCAGAGAGGACTGCTTCTCTGTGCACGAGGAGCACATCTGGCCAAGGTAGTGCCTGAGCCTACAGCTGTGCTTTAAGCGGGGGCAACATGTCAAGACTTTGGCCTGGCAGACCTCTTGGGGAAGTGTCAAGGCTGCTGGATTTGATGAATTTGGGCCTGAGTGAGAGGTGTGGCAGTGGTGCAGAACGCGCCGGTTAGCCCAGGTTCGCTACACTTTAGACGAAGGGCTTCTGGCTCCAATTCTGAAGTGTTCCTAGGTCAGGCCACCTGACTAGCAGAGCAATACCATGGAAAAGAGACACTTCAGTCATCAACTTCAACTCGCATCCCATTCCCAAGCAGCACTGGCCGCAGTGGGCTACCAAGGTTCTATGATAGATATTTTATATCAGACATTTGTATTAATATAAGCATTCCGAAAATGCAGCAAATTTATAACCTCACAATTTAATGTAATGGTGGCCTTGAATAAAGGAAAATTCTTTAGTTTCTACACTATAGCACTCCAAAGTTGTTTATTTTTTTTAAAGTTGCTTATTACCACTTTAAAACCAAATTAGGAGTCCATTCTTTAATGGTAGCTATTTAAATATTTTTGTCTAAATCTTCACCAGAAGTTTGGTATTTAAACAAATGATGTTACAAATTCTTTGCTAGAAAAATGAGATGGTCCCTGACTTATAACAGCTTAAAATTTTTGACCTTAGGATGGTGTGAAAGTGTCCCCCCACCCGACCAGTCTGCTTTACATTTTCACTATGATATTCAACACGTTATCTGAGGTATTTTTTCAGTGCTTTATTATAAAATGGGTTTGTGTTAGATGATTTGCCCAACTTCTGGTGAATATAAGCCTGAGTGGATCCAAGGCAGGCTGGAGCAAGCAGCGATGTTCATAGTGCAGCTATACTAGATACGTTTCAAAAAGAAAAATAAATTCTGATGTACAGTGGGGTTTCCAGTTTGCAGCCTCACATAGGTCGGGGAGCCTCGCATATGGTTGATTTCAAAGCCTGCAACGGCGTACTCACCTCTTATGCCGCCAATGGCCCCATCGCAGCCTGCAGACGCGACGGCCCAGCTCTCTGTGGTGGCCCCTTGGCCTGGGCCCTTTCAGTGCTCTGGGTCTCTGGCCGTCAGGACAGCAGGGCCCACTGGACCTGCCTTCACAGCCCTGCTCATGCTATGCAGTCCCCATGGGCACTGCAGTCAGGCCATCTCAGCCAGCATGGGCTGCAGGACAGAACATTGTGCTACGGGTGGCTAAGACAGCGAACCTTTGTGTCTCGTAGCTCCGGAAGGCAGCAGTTTGGGTTCTGGTGAGGTCTGTCTTCCTGCCTCAAAGACAGCTCCCTCGGGCCCGCAGCCCTCACATGGTGGAAGGGGAGAGCTCTGGTGCCTCCTCCTCTTCTCAGGTGGGCACTATCCCATAGCGAGTGTTACAGCCCAGGGACCTCACCTAAGCCCAGCTGTGGTCCAAAGGTCCCGCCTCTAAACACCATCACAGCAAGCCTTCATGGCCGGGTGGCTCCAAGGAAGGTGTTTCCAAGCTCACAGAATGTGTGGCGTGGCCGTGTCTGCACTTGCTTGTAAAATAACATTCTAGAGTGCGTACAACTCAGGCTGGTAGTGAGGGCGGGGGCAGGCCGTCTAGTCCCCAATCTATCATGTCACTGCCAACCTTGCGAGTCCCTGTTCTGAGCACAGCTCCACCCTCAATCACCCACTGTTCCTCCAAGTTGGAGGAATATTGTGTTTTTCCTTCAAAATTAAAGCCATATGGATAACATGAAAACACGTTGATGAATGATGGATGCACTGATGTTGGAGCACGAGCTAAGTCATTTCCTCATGCAAAGAAGTGACTCTTCATTCCTCTGAATGTGAACCACTGAGTCGGCTCAAGATGAACGCGACAGCGCAGTGGCATGCAGTGTGGGAAGCTGTCTTGTGGGACATGTACAGGGAGGAGATGCTCACTGAGGCTTTGTTCTTCGCGGCTCAGGGTTGACCAGGGCTGGCTTTGGAGGTAGCCTCTGATGTTCGTGTTCCAGTTCCCAGGTCAGAAAGGCATTCTTTAGTGTGTTCCTGTCACGTGCCTACCGAAACAAGTTACTTACTGCTATTTCTTTTTCTTTTATCCACTAATCATTCCTTAAATGTTATTTTCAGGTTTATGGTTTAAGCAGTGGCCACTTTGAATGGTTTTGCTTTATATATTTGCAGATGTAACATTTACATTCATTTTTGAGAACTGGCGTATATATATCTCATCAATTTTGACCCCTTCTCCTCTTCCCATCCCCTGTCTCTTGCCCCACCCCAACTTACCTCTATTTTACTTTACTCATTACTAAGTTTGTCCTTTGAGAGACACCATCCAATATTCCGCTTCCCATGCCTGACTTATTTTGGTTATGGTTAGTGTTCTTGTGGTCCGTCCGTTTCCCTACAGAGGACTCAGATTTGCCCTCTTGGGCTCTGGGCTGCTTCTGCAGCCCAGCTCTTTATCGGGAACTGTGCTGCTGTGTGGGTACACACGTACCACAACAGGATGCAGTCACTTGCCTCTGGGGACAATGCCCAGGAGAAGTGCAGCTTGCTCAGATGGATGCTCCAGTTCAGTCTGGAGGATGCCCCGAGCTGCTCTTACAGCAGTTTCATTCCTTTGCACTCCCGCTGTGGGCAGGGGCCTCCTTCGCCACCTCCTCACCAGTACATTTGTCGTTTGTGTCTCTGAGGACAGCTGTGCCTGCCTGATGAATGTGAAGATGCAATGTTCTGGTTTCCCTTCCTTGTGGCTGGCTCTGATGGATGTCGTCCTCACATACTTGTTCACCAGTTGTGCTTCTTTTCAGAAGTGTCTGTTCAGTTCTTTGCCCATTTCTTGAGTGGGTTTTGAACATGCTCAGTCCTTTGCATTTTCAAGGCACGGGCTCTGTCAGGAGAGCGGCTCGCATGCTCTTCTCGTTCCACGGTGGTCTCCTCACTCTTGCTGGCTTCCTCTGCTGGGCTGAGGTTTCAGTGGGTGTGGTCCCATTTGCTGGCTCTGGGTGCTGTGTCTTGGTTTCTGGGGTTCTGTCTGGGAGGTTCCTGCTGTGTCTGTGGCCTCCAGGGTCTCCTCTCTGTTTCTGTGCCACAGTTCCAGGGCTTTGATTTTATTTCCAGGTCTGTGATCTATTTAAACAAGATGTTAGCACAGGGTGAGTGAGATGGGGCCAATCTCCCTGTAGGTGGGTAACCAGTGCCTCAGAAGTGGGTGACCTTTTTTCTTCAGGCTAGTTATTTCTGGCCTCTTTGTCAAAACCCAAGGGCTGAAGGTGTTTAGGTTGCTTCTGGGTCTTTGTTCTGTCTTGCTGGTCTACATGTCTGTATTTGTTCCAGTGCCACGCTGTTTTAGTTACTGTAGTTTTAGGTTCTAACTTTTTAAAGGAGAATTTATATTTAGGTTGTTAGCATACACTAAAAATAACAAAAGTCACTATTGACACAGAAAATGGCACACAACATGCAAGTTCTAAAAATGCTTCCTCCACTGCTCTGACAAAAGCCTATGAGGAAGGTGTGTGTGTCTCTCAGCCCAGTTTAACAGGCTGCTGGGGGAGCTGAGGCCGCAGCACATCCCATGTGGAAAAACATGGCAGATGAAGACAGACTTTTACACGGAAGTTTAATAGTCCAAAGGTAACTCCTTGCACAGTGGCCTCTTCTCCTCAAGCATTACCTCCACATTATAATATGTAGTGGATAAAAGTCAGAAAATATGGCAGAAAAAAGAAGTTCATCATTGCCTCTAGTTTCAGCATCAGTAAGAGACAATTACTGCGAGCATCTGGTGGGTGCCTTTTCTGATGTTTTCTTTTGAAGATGTTTTGCTGGCACGTGCACAGAGTGCTTACTGTCACATCCACCGTGGGGAGTGGGCGCATGTGCAGAACATGTCTTAATCGTGTTCACATCCCCTTCCCTCTCCTCCTTTCCCCTCTCCATCTCTTAGTCCTCTTCATATTTGCACAATGTCCATCTCCCCATTTTTTATTCTTTTATTTTGCTTTTAAATTTACTTACACTATAAGTCTCTCATATAAGAGAAAGCATGCAACGTGCAAGCTTGGGTGCCTGGTTCATTTCCCACAGCACCATGGTCTCAGGGCGCAGCCCTCCCCCTGTGAGTGCCCTGAGTCTGTTTCCCGCTCTGTCGCTGGCACTGCCCTGGGTATGCTCACCAGACTCTCCTTGTCCATGCACCAGTTCATGGGCACACAGCTGCTTCCAGGATTTATGAGGTGTGCTGCTGTGAACATGGGCCTGTGTGTATCCCTGTGAGGTGGTGTCTCCCGCTCTTTTAGGAACATGCCTACTGGTAGAGAGCGGGTAGCTGGCATGTTCAGTGTTTAGCGGGCTCTGCATGCCGATTTCCACAGCGCTTCTACTATTTTACTTTCCCATCAGTAATGTAGAAGAGTTCCTTATCAGTATTTGTTGCGATTTGATTTCTTGATGGTGACCATTCTTTCTGGGGTAAGATGGGCTTTCATTGTCATTTTAATTTGCATTTCTCTAAAGGCCAGAGATGCTGAATGTTATTTCATGTATTTATTGGCCATTTGTACTTCTTCTGAGACATGTCTATTCCTTTTAGTTTCTCATTTTTTATTGGGCCTTTTAGTTGGGGTGGGTCCTGTGTTTTGAATTCTTTGTATATACTAGCTATTAGTCCTTTGCTTGAGTAATATAGGGGTCAATTTTTTTTTCCCCATTCAGTTTGTTAAGGCTTTACTTTGCTGGTTGTTTCCTTTGCTGTCAAAAGTCATCTTTATTTGATGTGAACCCAATTTTTGATTCTTTGTTAAAATATATTTTTCTATAGAGTCTTCAGGGTCTCACTACACAAATTGGACTCAAAGCGATTCTGCCGGTTTCCACCTACCAAGCACTGGGATTATAGGTGTGTGCCACCATGCTTAGTCTCAGTCACCGGCTCAGTGTGCCCTGAGGGCAGGGCCAGCATTGCATGCTTGGGATCCAGCCCTGTCCCTGCTCCTGCCTACGCAGGTGCTTTAGTCCGCTGAGCTATCTGGCTGGCCCCCAATTGTTGATCCTTGATGTTATTTCATGAGCAACTGAGCTTCTGTTCATGCTCTTCTTGTTACTGTAGCTTGGTGGTATAATTTGAAGTCAGGAATTGTGCTGCCTCCTGCTTTGTGTGCTGTGACACCAGCCCAGGTAGAGGGTGACCCCCCAGCCCAATCTGCACCCCTCATGGGCAACTCAATTGTGAGGTCCACTGCAGACACTTTGCTGGTGCTGTGGACTCAGGGATGATGCATATGAATCGTGAGGTTTGAAGCAGAGATGTGAAGAGTGAACAAGGAATGTGTGGGTAAATACTAAGGCCAGAAAGGTGAAAAGTTGTGCTTGGGGTGCTGGCCTATGTACAGCTGAGGTTCTTATCTGTTAAAAAGTCACTGTATGGATGGAGCTCAACACATTAGCCAGTGCAATTGGGACCTCACTAAGGTTTTCTTTGATTAAAGTGGTTAGAAATAATATTGTACTGTGACCTTTGTTTCTTCTTTCTTTCTTTCTTTCTTTCTTTCTTTCTTTCTTTCTTTCTTTCTTTCTTTCTTCTTTTTTTCTTTTTTGAAACATGGTTTCACTATGCAGTTCAGGCCGGTTTGAACGTACTTTGTAGCCCAGGTGGCCCTCAAACTCACAGTGGTCCTCCAGCCTCAGCCTCCCAAGTGCTGGGACTACAGGCGTGTGCCGTCACACCCAGATCTCATTGTGTTTCGAGGCACTAGGTCAACTCGTGGGCTTCCTTAGGAGGGACCACGTTCACCCCTCACACTGGGTGTTTGCTTGCATGGCCCGCGGCTTCCTTTGCCAGGGAGGAGCCAGGCTCCTTGAGGACTCGAGACCCTCTTCTTTTTCAGTCTTTTAGGACAATCTGTCAGACCCCAGCCTGGTAGAAATATACTTCTACAATTAAACTTGCGAGTTTCTTCATTCGTTTATGGTAGAGTTTTAAAAATTTCCACCTTACCTTGCAGCATCTTGTGGTTTTGTCTAGAACCATCACGTGGAACCACTTAATGCTTTCAGTGATAATGAACAGGCAGCTGCAGCAGGTGTGCAGAGGTCCCTCCCCCCATTCCCCCCGCCTGCACCCCCAGCCTGGACGCGGTGTGCTCGTCTGTTATTTGATGCAGCACTTCTGACTTGTCTGCTTCAAGGCGGCTTGAGAGCCGAAATCTTCTCACAGTCCCCAAAGTCAAGCCCCAAAAGGCCACCAAGTGGCAGTGTTTTAAAGACGCGTGCTCCTCGTGGTAAGGCGCTGTGCCAGTGTGCTGCACAAAGCCAACGGTGCGGCTTTTCGAGTTTTAACCGCAGAGGGATCTCTTTGCCCCACGGTTAAGACATTTGCCCTCAGGACATGCACCCGTGAACTCTCTGAGGCGTCAAGAGTGGGTCTGGACTCCTTTGCAAGGCTGTTCTCAGGTACTTTACTGTGCTTGCTGTGTCATTTCTAGTTTCCACTTTGATTTCTACTT
>PVKN010015001.1:0-13455 GCA_004027915.1 Capromys pilorides
AAAACTGCAAGAGGAAGAGATAACAATCAAATATATATGCACCCTATGTAGGATCACTCAACTATATAAGACAAATTTTAACAGACATGAAAAATCAAATGAGCAATAATAAAATTGTAACAGGGGACTTTAACATCTCCATGTTGCAAAGTAATAGATCAACTAGATAAAAATCAGTGAAGAAATGACAGAATTAAGCCAAACTTGTGAATAAATGGACTTAGTAGACATAAATGTCCAACAACATGAGAATACTTTCAGCTGCACATAGTCTCTGAAATAGACCATATACTAACCCATAAAACATGCTTAAGTAAATGCAAAGGAATTGAAATTATCCCACACATATTATTGGACCATAGTGCAATGAAATTGGGAAATTATTAACAAAAGAAGCCTCAAAAACTCCATAAACACATGGCAATTAGACAACATCATCCTGGACAATCAATAGGTGGCTGATGAAATTAAAGAAATTAAACAATATTTACCATCAGATGAAGATGCAGATACAATTACAAGAACCTATAGGACACAGTGAAAGCAGTCCTTAGAGAGAAATTTATAGCACTGGATTCTCACATCACGAAAATAGAATGAGCACAAATGCATAACCTTATCCTTCATCTTAAATTCCTAGAAAACGAAGAGCAAGTCAAGCCCAAACCCCAAAGAAGGGAGGAAATTATAAAGATCAGAACAGAACTTAATGCAATGGAGACTAAGAAAGCAATACAAAGAATTAATGAATCAAAGAGTTGATTCTTTGAAAGAATAAATAAAGTTGATATGCCCCTAGTCAAGCTTATTAAAAAAAAAAAAAAAAAAGGAAAGAAAAAGCTCAGCCTGCATCCTACCCCTCACCCCTTCTAGGTGCTCTCATGGCTGGGTTGGGACGAGGGCAAGAAACAGGGGCACCCTGCACATGCAATTGTGTATGGATTTCTTAATGTCCTTAAGGATGAGCTGTAAGCTGGAGTTTCTGGTCTTCTGTGTCTTTGTAACTTTCTGAGGCCCCTAAGTACCCTCCATACAGCCTGCAGACATTGGGACGCATGTTTCCTGGGAGTTATGGGACCATTCTCTTTGAATTGCTCATGATCATCAAGAGAAGTCCTCTGCTATTTTCCTGGGATACGTTCTTCTTAATGTTTTTGAATAGCTCATGGTTGGTGACATTTTTATGCAGCTCTTTTGAGTCAGGATCCCACACAGAATATCTCATTTTCAACTTTATCTTTGCTTCTTTTTGGCCTAATGCAGCTGATATCTGCTCCATCACAAGGATATGCGCGGCCACCTTGCACAAGGCTAGGTGCATTCACTTTCTGCATTAGGGCTAGGGACACCTGTAAGAATAGAGACGCTCAAGTAGGGGCTGGAGAGTGAGGTCAGTGTGGAGAACCCATGTGAAAGCTGGGGTGTCAGGTACACAATTACTTTGCAATGAAATTCTGAGATGACCAGGGGGGTATATAGCATGGCTTCTTTTAGATGAGAAACTCAAATTGTAAATAAAATCAAAATGAAAGATAGACAATAGAAGGCAGGAGAGAGATCTTTCTCAAATGGGAAAGAGGACCAAGAAGTGGAGACAAAAGGGATAAAGGGACTAAGAAAGTCCAACAGCTAACGTCCACTGAACACTTGCTCAGTATGGGCCCTTTCCTAGCTGGCTTGTAGTTATCACTCAGTGGGAGCAGGTGTGGGGAGTCAAGTGCCCAGCCTGGGGCCAGAAAGGGCTGAACTGGGAGATCTGAGGCTAGAGTCCACAGCTTATCTTCTACCTCTAACTCCAAGTTTAATGCTTGATCACTGAGTGTAGGAATCTGGGTTGTTACCAGTAATAGCAAACTTTTCTAGGTCAGCGGAGGTTTGCTTCCACTGTTGCTCACTGTGTTGTGATCTTCTGGCACTGGCAGCATACTCCTGCTCTTCAGTAGTGATATTTTCAACCTTCAGTGTAGTTCGGGGCATCTATTGCTTTAGACTATGGCACAGTTATATCCTGAGTATAAAGCCAGACTAGAACTTGCTGTAATGACTGAGCTGCTTGTTCTCTCTTGACATTTGTGTCGACACAGCATGCAGAGAGTGGCTGTGAACTGCAGCCCTCTCTTCTCTGCCCAGCTGGAGCACAGAGAGAACCAGGGCATCAAGAGGTAAGCAGGGTTACTGGTCTGGCTTTCTGCCTTGCTGTCCTCACATCTTGACCTGTTTCCCTTGGGTCAAGAGGTCTCCAGAGATGAGGAGCCTGCCTACAGCTATATCCATTTACCATGTGCAATATGCATGTCGCTCAGATGGGAGAAGGATGTCAACCCTCCACCCAGGCCATGCCCAGGTCCCGGGCTACTGCTGCTGGAGGCAGAGTTGTCTTCTGCGTGTTCTGGGGTTGTGCCACATTCAGTGCACATTCAGCTCTAGACGTCATATGAGCAGCTGCAGCATCTGGAGCCCTTTACTCAGGCTTTGATGGTGAGCTCTTGTGGTCTGTGGTAGGCATGAGTCCTTTTATCACATTGTGTCTGTCATGCCACTGTTGGGGACAAGCAAATTGGGTAGAAGGCAATAGGTGGCATCAGGATGCCCAGGCCTAGGCCAGATAAGGGGGAGCTGAAGTTAGGAGCCAAGAAGGACCAAGAGGACAGTGGAGTGCAGGATGTAATGAGTGAGGTGGTAGCAAGGTGGCAGATGCCCTTGTGACAGCTGTCTCCCTGCCTGTCTGGAGAATGCTTTTCCTCCTCACTTTGTCTTTTAATGACCTCCCAGGGTAGAAAGAGGCTCCAAGACCCCTGCAGACACACATCTTACTACATACCTGAACCTCTTCCTAGTTTAAGCAAGTTACAGTTTACCCCAAGTACCACATGGGCAGTGCATTTGCTTATGGATAGAGTGTTCTGAGCATCATTTGGTGGTTGTCATTTCAACCAATGAATTTTTGTGTATAATAAACATGATAGAATTGGCACTTTTATATTTTCCTGGTACCTTATAAAACTTAGCAAAAATATCCAAAGTTTGATCATCCTGTGTTCAAATAATTGCACTAGTAAGTGGTTAAGCCAGCTTATTTTAGTCTTATAGATTGATCTAGTTTGACTTAGAATCCTCTGAGCCCTCATAATCTTTTGGTATAAAAACTCCTAGACAAAGATTCCCCCTGGTAACCCTCATTTGGGGCCCTTCTTGACTAGTGGAACTATAACTTTCTTCTTCATAAATATTTCTCTTGTCTACTTTTGTGGTAGATTAACTAATAGTCAACTTGTAACACCCAACTACACTGAATCAGCATTGTTCTGGGTGTGGAAGGGCCACCTAAAGACTATTGCCAACAGCACAAAAGGGGAACTGGAGAAGATGGTGTGCTGTTGATTCTCTTGGACAAGCTTGTCACTTTGGCTTTCCTGATATGAGCTCCGCTGTTCTCATCATCAGAAGGCTTGGATCTTTGCTGTCACTGAGGATGGTGTTGGTTCTCTTTGGGGGAGTTCTGTCTCTCACCTTGAGCATCACTTTCTGGCTCCAGGGCAGATCTGAATATATGCTTTTACCTGTAGACACAGATCCTTCATCCCACTGGTGTAGACTTTCTAGCTTCCACCACTGACCTTTGGGATTGTTCAGTGCAGATCCTTGGTACAGACTTGCATAAGACACTATCGTGAGCTTTAGACCTCCAGCTGGGATCATGCAGACATTGACATGGGTCTCCAGTGTGTGGACAAATCTCCTGTGCTCTTTTGCATCTGCCTAGGTACATATTATAAAATAATCCCACAATTTATGTGTCCTGTATTAAATCTTTTCCTTGTAAACCCTGACTACAACAACCTATATTGCCCTTGACATCAGTTTTCCATTTCCTGAGACACTGACCTAGATTTTGTTGCTGTGCCACAGTTTCTCCTTTCGAGGCGGCATTTAGGTTATTTAACATTCTGGCTATTAGGAAAGAAGTACCTGTAAATGCTCTCTACATCTTCGATGGATACAAGCATCATTTCTTTTGTATTTATGCTCAGGATTGGAAAGGTCTGCCAAATAGCTCAGCAGATTAATGCAACTGCAAGCAGGCTCAGGGGCTGGGGAGTTTGATCCCCGGAGCCTGCCATGCCAGTCCCTACCTCCCACATGCTGAGACAGCAATTGAGATTGGGTGTGGTGGTGCACACCAGAAATCCTAGCTCTTGGGAGGCTATAAACAGGCTGGTGACTATGAGTCTGATCTAGTGGTGAGACCCTAAACACCCTGTAGACCCTGCCCTAAAAATAAAAAATAGATTATATATAACATAAACATATAACATATAACACTATATATATACATATATCAGATTTGGAATTGCTGAGTTACAGCTAATATATGTTTTTACCTGTAGTTCTGTTCTACCAGATATTTGCCCAGCTTCTATGAAAGGCCTAAATAGCTCCACACCCTTCCTAGCTATTGAATTTTTCCAGCTTTCAAACTCTGCTGTGAGTATTGAGCTTCATCTGAGTGTGAAGCTTATGTCTCTGGTGAGTGGTGCTTGAGATGGTGGGTGGGTACCACAAGTATTGCACCTAGGATCCTGAGAAGGGACCTGCGAGGTGCTATAGGGTAAACTTCCTGGTATGGCCACACTCTGACAGGAACTTAAGATAGGTTAATATGCAAGCCCAAGTCACACACAGATAGCTTTCAGACACTGAACAGAGGCAGAGTTCTGACTGTTGGCTGTCACCCTTGGCTTCTTGATGCCACAGTGTCTTCAGGCCAGGGATGGACACACACATTATCATCACACTGGCCATATATGACCTGTCCTATTTTTCAGGACTGCTATGCTCTGAGTGACTGGAGGGAGGTGGGACTGTCCCCTGTCTGTGTTCCTCCTAACATTTGGCACAGTGTCAGTCACACAAGAGATAGCCTGGTGTTGGACATGTCCTCTATGTTTATCCATTTTTATGAAATACTGACCATTTTCTCTTGCGTTCAGCTTAATTCTTCACATCTAGATTATGATCCAAGGGAGCCTACAATACACATTTTTAATGAGTGCTTTCATCTGACCTCAGTTCTGACAACAGGGCACAATGTTTGCTTGGCATGTGGGAGGACTGGACTCCCCACAACCCAGTAAGGAAAGTAGAGATGATTTCACATGTATGAATCTGCCAAGATCAAACCTAGTCACCTACATAACAATGTGTAAAAACAAGGGGAAACATAAGTCCAACTGGACCCAGCATCATGAAAAGATGAGGACTCTAAAATACTTAAAACTGCTTGCTTCCCAAACTGCTTGCTCCCTGTGGGGACTTGCCCTTTCGAAGGCTGTTCCTGTTGTTAGCTGTCATTTTGTCCCTGGTCACAGAGCTGATCTTTTGCTTGAGCCTACCTGAGTGCTGCTGTATCCATGGTGACGAGATGTCCTACTTTAACTTTCCATAGAAACTAGCACTTCTGTGGCTGTGCAGCCTAGTGGGATTTCAGGTCAGCCAAACATTTAAATAGTTGGATCAGGCCTTAAATAGATAATGACTTTTTACTCCTGGTGCCTTTTAAATCAAGAGTGGCGACTGATGATATGGATGGCTCACGGCCAGTGAACATGAGGGAGGCTAGTTCCATGGATGGATGTTATTATGGTTATGTCTAGATGTTCCTCAAAGCCTCATGGGGTAATTTTCAGAGGTGGCTCAATCTAGATTACATGATCCTGGGATTAAAGATGTGTAGTTACTATACTATAGTCTAATCCCAGTAGCCTGGATAAGACAACAAGGGGCAGAAATCAATGCTAAAGTCCCTTGGATATTTTGCTATCTTTTGCCCATCATGAACTGCTTCTCCTCTGCAAAGTTGCCCTGTTTTGGAGCCAGCCAATTATGGACTGAAACCTCTACCAACTGTGAGTTAACCAAATCTTCCCCTCTTAAGTTTGGGTGTTGAGTATTTTGTCTCAGCAGTGAGAAAAATAATCAAGAGAGATGGAGAAGAACTCTCTCAAGCCAAGGGTCTCATCGGCCAATCTTTGTGACCATTAAAAAGTATGATGAAGAAAAGGCATATTACCAAAGGTAAGTATGAACCTTACTGAAAATCCAAGTGGTCATTTGGCTGATGTCTTCAAATAAGGTCAGCCCTGAACCTAGCTAGAATGGGTACAGGCCTAGGTCTGAGCTTAGGAGCCACAGAGAGGACACAAATTTGAAAATCCAACATGCTAGTATCTTTCTTGTACAGGTTTTAAAGCCCTTATGATGTGAATATCCACAAGGCCTTGTTCTGGGGAGAGGCTGACATTCAGTGGCCTGTGGATAAAGCTTGTTTGTAGCTCTCTTTGCTTGGCTAAAGCATGTTGTAGATTTCTTGAACTAATGTTTAATTGTAAGAAGGCATCACATAAAAACCTGCATTGCTCATTACCTTTAAACAGCAGGGCTGTGGGAAAACTAAACTCTGTTAAGACTGGAGTTGGGAAGATATTGTCTTAGTGAGAAAAGCCAAATTCCCTCTTGTGTGTTGCAGCCCACCTCACCCCACAGTGACTTCAGATGCTGTCTCAATGGCCTCGGTAGCCATGACAACTCACAGGCCCATGTCAGTGTCAGCTTTGTCTCTGAGATCAGCGAAAATACCCAGGCTTCTCTGTGACTCTTTTTTCTGTAATCTCTGTCCTATTTCCTCTTGGAATAGGAATGGGAAATAAACACCAAAAAACCCAGACAGGATATGCATTTCCATGCCCATTCTCTCAAATGTTCACTCAACAACCCCCACTGCTTGTGTCTCTAGAAAACATATGTGCACATTTGCACCTGTGACCCAGAGCCCATGCTCATTGGAAGCTGTCTGGAATGGTGTCTGAGCTATGGAGTTGGGCCTCACTGGGGTCAGGCTGGACCGATGCCCAGAGCCAGGCTGAGACCTGAGACCACTCTTTCAATACAACTAGTGGGGGAAATGCCTAGTAGCCCTTTTCAGCCTCTCTGGAGTTGAGGCTCTGCTGGCCAGGATGTCTCTAGCCCTGTGTGTGGTTACTAGGGAGCATAGCAGAGGGGGCTGCAAGGCTCAGCCCTGGATGTGGCCTGAAGGGACCCTGTGTGCCGTGGGACAGCACTGTCTTCCCTGCTGCTGAACTAGAGTTTACCAACCTCTTCTCATCTCCTCTTTATGCACACCTCTCAGTTGTGACTGACCTCTGAAGTGCCTTGTGTACTTTTCAAGTGTTTAGTGCATGTTCTGCTGCTGCAACCAAGTACCCAAGATGGGACACTGATGAAGAAGAGGCTCAGTTGTTTTGTGGTTTGGGGCCTGGGAGCCCAGAGTGCCAAGCTGCACCTGGGGCCTTTTGCCGCCAGTGACACTGAGGGCATGGTCTGACCCCTCCATCTGTCTCTACAGAACCATCAGTGCTACTCAGGGCCACCCCTATCATCCTGTTGGGTCCTCATCACCTCCCCAGAGTCCCATACTGAGGGCCATGAGCACAGGAATTTTCAAAGGAGCACAGGAGCTACATGCAGCCCATAGCAGAGACATGGCTGAGAAAGCAGCTATGCTGGGCCTATGTACTGGCTGGGGCCTGGGGCTCATGAACCAGAGCCCCGGGGTCCCTGTGAGTGCCTCCTTGCAGACAAGCTCTCAGAAATGCAGCTGTGTGGTGGTGCTCTGGCCTGCTGCAGCTTCCCTGACTATGCCTTCACAGCCTGCTTCTTGCCAGGGACTTCTGGGGTGATGGAGGGAGGTGGGTGATTGGGACCCTGGCCCTTTCTCCTCTCTGCTTGCTGGTGCCATGAGGTAAGCAGACACCCTCCATGACGTCTGAACCTCTGCCTCACTACAGACCCTTGAAACTTCAAGGCTGTGGACTGAGCCAGAGCCAGTGGAATTCTCCCCAATTAGGGTGGTTTTCCTGCAGGTGCTTTACCATAGCACAAGCAAGTTGAGGGCCACGGTAGCTCACTGGGTGTCACCTTGGGAGGACACAGGTGGAACACAGCTCCCTGACAGGTGGGCACAGGTCACACTGCAGGATGTGAGGCCACCACTCTTCCTCAGCTGTCCCACCACTGACTCTAAGTAGGCTTGAGTTTGGTGGGGACCCAGCAGTCTGAGGCTTCTGGGAACCTTGCTGCTTGATGATCCTTCCTAGTCCTCTTCTCTCTCTCTTCCCAGCAGACTCACAACAGGGTCACCCAGGCTTCCAAACCCTGCTCCCCAAGGCATTAGCTGCAACATGGATGTCTCCTGCCAGTCCTATGGCCTGCCTGAGCAGACACCTGTGAGTGCTTCAACCTTGCTGGTGAGTGTGGAGGGCTTCCTGGAGCAGCACACTGAGGGGCTAGAGGCACAGATGTCAGAGAGGGCCTCCTGCCATCACCGTTGTGCTGTCTGGACTACATAGGGGTCCGAATGAAGTCAGAACAGGACACTGCTGCTATCCTGCAGGGTTGGCTCTAGTGAAACCCATGGCAGGCCAGACAGAAGCTCCCACGGAGCCAAACAGAAACAATGTTAAATCCTACTGAGATTGTACACATTCTCGGATGAGTCACCAAGCATGTTGTCAGGGGGTGCTTTGAATTTAGAGAGGGCAGGGAGAGACCTCATGGAATTTTGGAAGGTTTAGGGAACATTTTTAGGTCATATTTTTGTGCTGCAATCTGGGCATCTCAAGTGAGTAACGGTTGGCCCCTTCACTATTACAGAAGTGCTCACAAAGGGCAGTATTTGGGAACTTTATTTACTGGGTGGGCCTCGAGACATTTGAGGAATCCTAAATCATCTCAAGATTTAAAGGCTGGAGGTGTAGCCAATTAATAGCTATGACCCTCCGCTGACTGTGACCCTGAAGACACCAGCTGAGCAGCACCTCCTGCAACAGATGACCTTTGCAAGTGCCAACAGCCAAGGCACAATGACTAGAAGGCAGAGAGAACAGCGTGGTCTTCTCAACTCCACAGCTGTAAGCAGACTGGAGAGAGGCCTTTGCTGATGGAGGAAAAAGAGCCAGTATTCAGCCAGTTCTCAGCCTTTGCTCTAGGCTCGCTTGGGGCTCCAACTCCTGGACTGGTTCGTGCAGCCTGAGCACCTAGTGCCGAAGCAGGCCCGAGGTCCTTCCACCACCTCTCAGAGACGGAAAGCAAGAGAGGTCTGTTCTTCTGAAAAGATAGACAAAATTGGCAGAATCTTAGTTACACTAAGAGAAATCAGACTGGAATGAAAGCAGATTTTAAAAGGAAGATAATTGATATCAGAGAAATAAAAAAACTGAGGAGTATTATGAACAGCTATATACCAAAACATTTGAAAACCTAGAAGAAATGAACAAATTTCTACTAAATGAACATTCTACTAATTGAAGAGGGCACATGCATGAGTGTATGTGCGTGCACACACACACACACACGCGCACACACACACACACACACACGGAAAGATATCTTCTGTGTGTGGCTAGGGGAATCTGGGGGAATCCCAGGCTGAAATGTCCAGGCTGCCAGTTGCAGTATGGATACATCAAGACCCCCACAGACAAGCTCAGGTGTTGAGGGCCTTGTCCCTGTGCATGGTGCTCCCTGAGGTGGTAGAAGTTTTAGGAGCTGGAGCCTGGCTAGAGGAAACAGACAAAGGGGACGTGTTCCCATTAAGTGAGTGGGTCCCAGCCTTCCCATTTTCTTGCTTCCTGGACACCATGGGGCAAGCACCTTGCTCTGTGTATTGCCTGCTGTGGTTCTTGCTTGACTCAACAAGGTGGGGCCAAGGGGCCATGGTGTGAAATCTCAGAAACTCTGGGTCTAGAGAATTCCTTTCTCCTGTTTACTTGTTTATGTCTGATATTTGAGATAGAAAGCTAATATGCCTACTCAAAATAATCTGCAGATGTTTTGTCATAGTGACAAAAACTTAATCTTTACTTGTCCCTGAGTTATAATTCAGCCACAGGTTAAAGGAGGAGAGGTTTATTTTGGCCCACATCTTAGGACGCTCAGTCCTTGAGGGCCTGCTCATGGTGGAAGGGCCTGGTATGGGGGAGCTTCTCCCATAATGTTACCAGAAAGCAGAGAGAAGCCAGAAAGGAGAGGGAGAGTTGCATTCCAGGACACACCGCATGATTTGTGCCCTCCAACCAATCCTACCTCCTAATTGCACATTTAGTTGTTGCAACCCCCAAATTTGGTCACCTCCCTCAAGGCCTGCTTTCAGCTCATAAGGCTTTGCAGGACATACAGAAACAACACTACCCAAAATAATCTACATAGTCAGTGCAATTTCTGTTAAGATCCCAGCAATGTTCTCCACAGAGTGAGGTAAGCTGACCTTAACATTTGCATGGATCCATAACAGGCGAAGTCATCTTGAGCCAAAGAACCAAGCAGATAACTGCACACATGACCAGACTTAAAAACATCCTGTGCAGGTAGCTTAACACTGTCATAAAAAGATGCATAGGCTGATGGAAGAGAAAAAAAACTGAAGTAAACCCGTGTGTCTGTTGCAGAGGAGGAAATGCTCATGGCAACTGGAGAAAGGACAGTCATTTCAATAAATGGTGCTGGGAAGACCGGATGTCCATGCGCAGCAGAATGACCCTTAAACTTGTCTCTTCTCAGCTAAACAGTCAGCCCTAAATGGATCAAAGACTTAGAGATAACACAGGAAATACTACAGCCATTAGACAAAAACCTAGGAGAAATGCGTCAGGAATTTGGAACGGGCAAAGATCACTTTGGATAAGATCTAAAAGTTTGGGAGGGGCTGGGGAGATAGCTCAATGACATAAGCACTTGCCTGCAAGTGCAAGGTCTGGGATTTGATTCCCAGCAGTGCCACAGGAGAAGAAGAAAAAGTTCAGGAAACAAAATCAAACAGACAAATGGGCTTGCATCATTAAGCTAAAAAGCTGTACAGTTAAAATAAAATCATCAGAGTGAGAAGACAACCACAGAATGGGAGGAAATATTTGCAAATGATATAAATGGCAAAGGGTTAATATGAAAGTTAACATGTAAACTTCAAATTTCAATGGCAAAACCCCAAATAACTTAATTAAAAAATAGGTGGTGTACCTAGATAGACATTTTTTGAAACAAAAGCCAACAGATGCGTGAAGCAATGTCCAGCACTAATCATCAGAGAAATGTAAGTTAAAATCACAGTGAGACATTGCTTCACTCTAGAAAGAATAGCTTTTGTCAAAGAGAGAAGATAAGCATTGATGAAGAGGTGGTGAGGAGAGGGGTGCACACAGCTGGGGGCATCTCAGTACAGCCGCTGTGGGAGCAAGGAAGGCGTTTCTTACAAAAGTCAAAGCAGAACTGCCGTGAGTGGACCTGCGTTCTGGCCCTGGGTGATACTGAAAGGATAAAGGAACAGATGTATTGAGCAGACATTACACATGCTCAATATAGCCCTGCTCTCAAGACCCAAGAATTGGAAGCAGCAGAGTGTCTGCCAAGCTTTGGATGGAGAAAGAAACTGCTATCCACAGTCACCATGAAACAGTATGTAGACAGAAGTAAGTGAATCCAGGTCTGTGACGGTGGGGGCAGCACGGGAGATGGCTGTTATGTGCAATGAGCCAGGTGGAAGCGGGGGAACAGGGCATCAGCTCCCTGCTGGTGGTGCAAAGAGTGAGAGGAGAGCAGGGCTCCAGGAGGTGGGCAGAGTGACAGTTAGAAAGGGGCAGGGGGCTCAGGGGCGCCTGAGCAGCAGGTGACTGTGGAGAGCACCAGAGCACTGCAGGTAGTACCAAGGTAGGTTTCCAGTGTTTCTGCAGGGAAGTAGGGATAAGCATTGTGGGGTAGGCAGGTGGGGCCTGGCTGTATCACTGCAGCGGGCCTGGGCTTTCCATTCCTGAAACTCCAGGTTTATTCATAGCCATCTGGGTGTACGAAGTTTACTCAAAGCCATCCAGAAGTGCAGGGCTCAGAGACCCGCAGCACAAGGAGTGAGGGTTCTCCAGGGAAGGCAGCAGGTAGAAGGAATTGAGGCATGTGTTACCAACTCTTCTTGAGTCCCGTGTTTAGTAAATTAGAAAATGGTGGCATCAGCCAGCCCAGCGGACAGTCTTGGTAGTCTGACATCAACACTTGTCCCTACACATGTGCCAGGCTTGCATGAAGTCACCTTCATGGCTCTGGACAACAGTGTGAGCCACCGTTGCCATGGGGACCTGTTGGGAGCCCTAGGAAGTTGATCAAATGTGTACAGGTGGGACTGGGCCTCAGTGCCTAAGGCAAATAATCTACATCACTCCCGAGATAAACATCCTGTTTGGTTAAGGTCAGCTATTAGTCGCTAGGCAACCTTGTGTCATGTGTTCCAAATTTTGCAAAAGTATAAACAAAAGATTGTTTTGTTGTGCATTGTCTTGGTCTTGCCCATCAGACAGAGGCGTCGTCTAGCCCAGCTTTTGTCTTCTCGTTTATTTTTTCTCATTCCTGCTACCCTTTCTCCCTGGATAGAACCAGTCACAGGAGACCACGAATCCCTACAGGGACCCAGGAATTGGAGGTACCATCTACACAGCTGGTGGAGCCCACCCCTCAGCTGACCTCTGAACTCAGGGACCAAGCCAACAACTAAGAGCAAGCAGAGCCTTTTGAGTTTTGTTGCACAATATATCAGGTATCAAAATGAGAGACCTAGTCTGCTGGAGAAAAGCACAGCTGCTTTCTTCTGAGCCAATCAGGGCCTGATGCTGTTGCTTAAAAACAAACAAAAGCCAAACAACAGCAAAACAGCAAGCAGTGAGCCCTGAATCTTCACAGTGCAGGAAGCAGGATGAGGCCAGGCCTTCAATGTGGCTCCACCTCCTCGGAGCCCTGGGTGGGTCCTGCTGCCTTCTCAGGCCTTCTCTGTTGCTCAGGGAGGGTCTGTCTGAAAGCTGGCAGCTGAGGGTGGATTGGCCCTGGCTCATAGAACCCACCTCAGCCCCTTCAAGTCAAAAGACATCAAGACAAAGGATTTACGAGGACACTGGGCTATCAGTCCGGTCACTGACTGTGGCAACCTTGGGTGCCAGCAGAGCTGTTCAATGCAGAGGTGTCCCATACCTGGAGCCCTTGGAGGAAGGACGGTGCAGAGCTACCTGCAAAGCCAGGCCTGGCCCAGCAGAGTGGTTAAGCGCTGCCCACCCTGTGCAGTTACCCGGCCCTCTCCGTCCATGCACCAGCCCCCAAGCCCAGAGCCTGGCCACCTGGTGGCAGGGCCTCAGCACCAGTATCCTGGGAACCTGCCCAGGAGCCTGGAGCCTTTTGTCTACCCTTGGGAACCTCCATGAACCGGGCCAGCGACAAAACTTTGTAGACCACCCAGTTATATGCATGTTCTTAAGTTTCTTGTGTGAATTAAAACTTAATTTAAAAATTTAAAGCCAAATTAAAGCAATTATTGTGTTTATTTTATTCTAATTATAATTAGCAGGAGCGTGTTTGACAGGCCTTAGGCCC
>PVKN010015002.1:0-18758 GCA_004027915.1 Capromys pilorides
TTCACTATGTACTCTAGACTGGCCTGTAACCCTTAGTGATCCTCCTGCCTCAGCCTTCCAAGTGCAAAGATTACAGTTATGCACCACCATGCCCAACTGCCTTTAGAGTTTAGGTACACATGTTTTATCATGTGTACTAAGAAAGTAGCCAGCTATTCATATTTTTAAGTATTAAATTTTGCCAGAAGTGTGTGCAATACTTGTGGGAAGAGCCATCATGTAATTTCTCTCCTTAGCTCTATTAATGTGGCTTACTGACTAAGTCCTCAGTATTGCACTGTCTTTGCATTCTGTAGAAACTCAGCTTGGTCATGCCTCTTTCTTAAATATTTTTTAAAAATAATTTAAAACTCATAGAAAGTTAGAAAAATAGTATACTCTACCAAATTCACCAATTATCAACACTTTGCCCTGTTTGCTCAATTACATGCTTTCTGTACCATAGATACAATTTTTAATAGTTTAGCCTGTCATTCATATTTTTCAGTTTACTCAATAACATGCACTATTTTCTTAATTTGATATTAGAATCTGATTGCTAATATTTTATCATTTTGTGCCAGTATTCGTAAGTAATTGTAATTTTCTTCGTTTATGCTATCTTTTTCAGATATGGTATCAGTGTTACTTCCATGTTACCTTTAACTCATAAAAAAAGGATTTAGAAGGTTTCCACATTTTCTGTTCCCTGAAAGAATGTAAATAACACTGATAACATGTAATTTCTATGAAGTCCTGGTAAAATTCTCCCATGAAACCATTTTGGCCTGCTACTTGGTTATGGAAGAGTTCTTTGAAAACTTTTTCTCTGTATATTCCATTATAATTGGTCCCATATGCTTAAAATTCCTCCTATAAAATTGTGTGGACCTGCTTCTTTGTTATAATTTAATTATGTCATAACTTCACCCTTTTTTCCATCAAAACTGTTATGTTTCTACTTTTCTGGGAAGTTACTCATTCCATCTAGGTTTTCAAATTTAATTGGACAGAAAGGGCAAAGTGTTCTCCTTAGAGTTTTTAGTTTTTATTGAGTCAGTTTGTCCATTGTTGCTTCTTATTTTAAAACTTTTTATTTTATGCTTGATTAAATTAACAGTTCATCTGTGTTGTTGGTCGTTTTCAATTATATGTGAATTTTTATTACTGCCAGAACTGGCCTCTTCAAGAGAAACACCACCCCCCACCCCAGGCTAACCCCAGCTGCCAAAACCTAGATATAGAAGGATCAGAGTATGGGATTGGCCATTATTTTTTGTGTAATAGCATCCACCCAAAATGCACCTCTAGTTTTATAGAAACATTTATAACTAAGCATGATAAATTCATTATGGTTATATAGATAACTATTCTTACTCTAAAAAGTACGTGTTAAGGGAACAATAAACCATAGAAGTAGAGCATTGATAAATTTGCAAAGTGATACAATAGCATAGTTTCAGAAACAGTACTGCTTGTTCTCTCCTGGTTCCCTGTTCTTTTTACTTACCACATGTGGTTCATTAGGCCATGAATGCTAGAAATGTATTCCTTCTTCACACCTTTTAGTTTGAGATATTCCAGAACACTAGTTTTACATGTTAGTTTTCCTAAGACCCCAGGATATTCATGGTCTTTGTTTCAACTACATTTGGTTTTACTTAATTTGTTGTTAGTGATATTATGCCAAAGATAGCTATCTTATATTTTCATAGAAATAACCACAAATTTTCATTCCTTGTATATTATTTTTTAAGAAAATATTTATTATTACCTTCAATTTTCAGATAAGCCTTAGGCTGATTTTACACACTAAGTGTGCGCATTGTCCCACTGTTGAGACACGAAGTAATCTGCCATTTATCACTTGTACTTTCCCTGCTTCCTTTCCACCAAGAGCATATCACTTGTATAACAGCATACTACTCACAGATGGTAGACCCGAGATAAAAACCAGATCTTTCTTATTCCAAAGCCCATGAACTTCTCAGAAAATGTGACTTTTAAGTTATACCTATTTATCCTCGGTAAATAGCTACAAGTCACTTAGAACATAAAATAGCCACAAAGATTCTCGATTCCCAACCTGTCTTCTTGAAAACCTGCTTGTTCTTTGGTTTGCCCCATCATAGCAAATGACCAAAAACCTAAAATTTATCCTAAATTGTTTCTTTGCTTCCCCACTGTAGTTAAACAGCACTCTTAGCTCTGCTTGTAAAGATACCTTGTACTTATCTTTGTATTTATTTCTGTATCCTCATGGCTATCACAGTCATCTCAGACACGATTGTCATGGACTTCTAGAATCTGTTAAGATTTCTCTGCTTCCATTCTTACCTACCTGTAAATCCATTCTCCACAGAATATCCTGAGTGATCTTTTTCAGAAACAAATGAGGTCATGTCCTACCAGAAGGACCTGTATATGACCTGACTACATTTGTTTTTCTGAACCCATCTTGTACGATTATTGCCTTTATTCACTCTGTTGCAATCTCTTACTTTAAAAAAAAAAAAAAATTATTTATTTATTTGTATTTAGTACAGGGCCTACAGGGTCTCACTCTTGTAATGGTCCTGTTTTTCACCTCCCAAGTGCTGGAATTACAGGCACATGCCACTACGCCCAGTCTCAATCATTGTCTCAGTATGCCCAAGGAGCAGGGCCAGCAGGGCATGCCAGGGATCAAACCCTAGCCGCTGAGTCTGCACAAACAGGTGCTTTAATCCACTGAGCTATTTGGCTGGCCCTTGTTTTTTTTTAAATAAGTCAAGCTCATTATTTCCCTGAGGCCTTTACCCCTGCTATCTCCTCTGCCTGGAACTCTTCCCTAGGCCCTCGCATGCTTGATTCCATCATGTCATGCCAGTCCACAACTCAGCAAAAACTTCATTTCCCAGGGAAGTTTCATACAGTGTGTCCTACTACATATCACCTTGGCTGTGTATTACATGATTGCGTGAACCAAAGAATGAAGGAATGAAACTTGAGTAAAAGTGTATAGTAAAATAGAAACAGTTTGAAGGCATCCTAAATTCAAATTCTGCCTCTTGTTCAAATTAACCATTTTAATGTATACTTCACAGGCACCACTTAAAATACCATTGTTTTAAATGCCATTATTTCTGCTTCTTATGCATCTTAGTAAAAAAAATTTGCGGGGGGGCGGGTGGTGGGACCAGGGATTGAACTCAGGACTTTGCACTTGCCCGGCAAGCACTTATTCTATGGAGCTATCTCCCCAGCCCCTTATCTTAGTAAATTCTGATGACAGTGAGGGCTATCCATTCTGCCATTGCACATAGTGCATTGCCTCTTTCCTAGTAGGTGCTTGATAAATATAAGTTCCTTTTCAGCAAACTGAACTCTTCGTTTTGGGAAAACCCATATATAAACTGTTTCTTCCATCCATTCATGGTCTTAATAGTTTACTTTGGCAACATTATTAGTCATTTTCATGACCAAAGGAATAAGAATGAGATGCACATATATATGCACAAATGAGAAGAAATTTGTCAAGGAACACAAACCAGATCTTTCTTGTATACTGTTGTCCTACTTTAGATGATTTTCTGCCTTTACAGTGACTGTCACCAAAATTGCAGTAGTAGGGGCCAGGGAGATAGCTCAATGGAATAAGCGTTTGCCTGGTTTGCAGTAGTAGTACAAAGAATTCCCCTATCTGTTTCACCATGACTCCCCAAATGTTAAATTTTATCCCACTTATACTATTCCATTTGTACTGTTCATCCTATTTGTTTCTATTCCGTTATGTGTCGTGATACATGTTTTCTGAACCATTCGACAATAACTAGCACCCACAATATCTCTTTACTACTAAATACTTAAGTGCATATTGTCTAGAATCAAGGGCTTCCTCTTGTGTAGACATGCTATTTTCAAAATTTGAAGTTAGTATAGTATATAGTACTAAGAGCTGACATGTAGATCCTGCCCAATTGTTACAAAACCAAAACTTTAACATTGATACAGTACCAGTAGATAATCTATAAACCCTATGGTTATTTTGCCAACAGTCTCAATTCTGTAATGTCTTTTAGGAAAAAAACATTCTAGATCATGAATTATGCATAAGTATCATACCTCTTTAGTGTCCCCCCCCCCATGTATATATGAGGAAAGTTCTGGGGATTGAACCCACACCTTTCACACTAAGCTATGTATTTTCTTATTCTTATACCAGATCTCACTAAGTTGCCCAGCTAGAGTTAAAACTTGCAATTTTTATGTCTCAACCTCCCAAAATGCTGAGGTTATAGGCCTGCATTACAACACCTGGCTTTGGTTTCTTTTCATTTACAACAATCTCATCTTCCTTGTGTTCCATGACTTTAATAAATTTTCATAAATATTGCTTGAGTCTTCAGATTGACTCTCCTCTGGTTTTTTCTGATGATAACTCATGATTAAGAATCAAAATATGCATGTTGTGACATTCTTCCCAAAGCATCGTATTTGAAGATACGATATGTAGTACTATATGTAGTAACTTCAATTACTTGATTCTAGCTTTATTAGAAACCAGATTTCTTCACTGTGGACTATTTTCTTTCTCTTACACTTAGTTATTTTGTGGAAAATGTTGTTACATTTATAATGCTGTTTTCCATCATACTTTCACTGTGTAGTTCTCACATCTACTGACAAAGCTTGCTTGAACCAAAAATTTTGATTTACTTCCTACTTTCTTCATTTCCTACGTATTTATTGTGGAATTCCACAATAATTAAGAGCTTTGCCTTCTCACATATTTACTTATATATTTATACAGTTATAGCCATTTGAATGCATGGGGTTTTTTATTTAATGAATTATAATTAATTACTCATATTGTCTGCTTTGATGTTCATATTTTCCCAGATTTGGCCAATGAAAGCCCTTTTTTTCTTTTTTCTTTTTTTTTTTTTTTTTTTGGCAGAACCAGGGATCGAACTCAGGATCTTGCATTTGCCAGGCAGGCACTTGTGCCCCTGAAAAGCCCTTGAAAGTTGGTGTACATGTGCTTTTCACATGGCCCTATCTTTCTTTGAGCACCCCATTACTTTTCTGACTAAGATGTTTGGGCTTATCTTGTATTTAACATCTAATGAGTTATGGTTGATTGTGCAAAGATTTGCATCCAGTCTTCTCAAGATCATATTACTTTAGGGAAAAAAAATCACTCTGGATTCTTTCCAAAGTATATATTTGGCAAACATTGATGCTTAAGGTTTACCAAATCTTCAAGTAATGTGGCAAATTATTTAACATATAAATTGCCACTGTATTCCTGCCAGTCCAGACTGATCTCTTCCTTCTTTGTAGGCTGACAGTGTGTGCACCATGAAAGCTCCAAAGGTTGTGTCATGCCTGGCTCTGCCACTTTCACTTCTCTGAGGTTCACGTTCATCATTTGTCAGAGGATATAGTAAATGTCAGCCTTCCCAAGATTGTCCTGAAGCCCAGGTAGAACCACAAAGGTACAAGAACTTTATCAGTGTGGTTAAGGGTTAAGTTCTGTCAACCTTAGTAGCATTAAAGCACAGTGAAGAGGGTGATGCATCCTGAGCTTGCAGAGGGATCAGCTTCTTCCTGCAGCACAGCCACAGCCAAGTGCACAAGCATCTCACAAGTCATATCGAAGTCCCATAGCAAAGCTGGGACTGCCTTCATCCAGACCCAGCAGCCACGTGTAGCCATGGCTGACACCTTCCTGGAGCACATGTGCTGCCTGGACATCCACTCAACCCCATCACAGCTTGCAACACCGGCATCATCTGTACTATTGGCCCAGCCACCTGCTCTGTGGAGACCCTGAAGGAGATGGTAAAGTGTGGGATGAATGTGGCCCAGCTGAACTTCTGTCACAGAACTCACGAGTACCTTGCAGAGACCATCAAGAACATGTGTACAGCCACGAAGAGCTTTGCTTCTGACCCCATTCTCTACCAGCCAGTGGCTGTGGCCCTGGACACCAAAGGACCCGAGATCCAAGCTGGGCTCATAAAGGGCAGTGCAGCTGCCAAGGTGGAGCTCAAGTAGAGAGCCCTGCTCAAGATCATGCTGGACAACACCTACATGGAGAAATGCAATGAGAAGGTGTTGTGGTTGGACTACAAGCACATCTGCAAGGCCGGGCCTGGTGGTGCATGCCTGTAATCCCAGCACTTGGGAGGCTGAGGCAGGGGGATTGGTGCGAGTTTGAGACCAGCCTGGGCTACAAAAGTGAGCTCAAGACCAGCCTGAACTGCATAGCGAGCCCCTGTCTCAGAAAGACAAAAAAAAAAGAACATCTGCAAGGTGGTGGATGTGGGCAGCAAGATCTTCATGGATGACAGCCTCATTTCCCTGCTAGTGAAGGAGAAAGGTCCTGACTTCCTGATGACCAAGGTGGAAAACAGTGGATCCCTGGGCAGCAAGAAGGGAGTAAACCTCCCTGGTGCCACTGTGGACCTGCCTGCTATCTGAGAAGGACATCTAGGACCTGAAGTTTGGGATGGAGCAGGACGTGGACATGGTATTCACTTCCTTCATCCACAAGGCTGCTGATGTCCACGTGGTAAGGCAGGTCCTGGGGGAGAAGGCAAGACCATGAAGATCATCAGCAAGATCGAGGACCACAAAGATGTGAGGACATTTGATGAGAGCCTGGAGGCCAGCAATGGCATCATGGTGGCCCATGGTGACCTCAGCATTGAGATTCCTGCAGAGGTCTTCCTGGCCCAGATGATGATGATTGGGCTCTGCAACCTTCAGGGAAGCCCATCATCTGTGCCACACAGATGCTGGAGTGATCAAGAAGCCCCAGCTCACACGGGCTGAGGGCAGCGACATGGCCAGTGCTGTCCTGCATGGGGCTGACTGCATCATGCTGTCCAGGGAGACAGCCAAGGGCGACTACCTGATGGAGGCTGTGCACATGCAGCACCTGATTGCCCAAGAGAGGCAGAGGCTGTCATCTACCACTTATAATTATTTGAAGAGCTGCGCTGCCTGGCACCCATTACCACCGACCCCACAGAAGCCACCACTGTGGGTGCCGTGGAGGCCTCCTTCAAGTGCTGCAGCAGGGCCACAATCGTGCTCACTAACTCTGGCAAATCTGCCCACCAATTGACGTGGTACCACCCATGGGCCCCCACCATCGCTGTGACTCGCAATTCCCAGACGGCGCACCAGGTGCACCTGTACCACAGTATCTTTCCCATGCTATGCAAGGACCCTGTATAGCAGGTGTGGGCTGAGGACGTGGACCTGCATGGGAACTTGGCCATGAACATTGGCAAGGCTCAAGGCTTTTTCAAGACAGGAGATGTGGTCATCATGCTGACCAGATAGCACCCCTGTTCCAGCTTCACCAACACCATGCATGTTGTGCCCATGCTCTGAAGGCCTAGGAGCCACTCTCAAGCCCCTTTTCCATCCCCTTCCCCAACCTATCCATTAGGCCAACAACCTATCCATTAGGCCAGCTTGCAGTATGGTACCAATAAGCTGGGACACTGGGAAAATTGCGTCTCTACAATTAGCCTCTAACTTGGTGCAGTGGCCCAGAGCTGGCTATCTAGGATGTGTCCTCACCCCAGCAAGGGACTTTGAGAAAGGAGTCCCCCAGAGCTTTCTGCAGGAAGGCAGCAGCTTCGCCTCCTTTTGTGTGTCCTGTTCAGTTCCTATAGAAAGCAGATGCCAGAGAACCCAGCTGTGGTGGCCAGCATGGGGGCTGAGGGTATGGGACAGTGGATCCGGTGTGCCAGACTGGTCCTGATCCCAAATGCTCAGATTCCCTCCCTGGTCACCTCGGTCTCCCCACTCAACCTGTGCACACTTCTCTGCAGCCACACTCCCCGTGCGCACTCTGCCTGCCACCTCCAGATCTGTTGCTTCAGAGCCCACCTGTCTGTCAATAAACAACAGCTGAAGCTCAAAAAAAAAAAATAATAATAAATAAAATAATAAAATACAGTGAACAATATTCCTTGTCTTCCTATAGAGTAGAAGTTATTAAATTATTTACAATAGAAAAAAGACAAGGTTATGTTTAAATGACAAACCCAAGGTCATCCCATAAGGGGCAGAACTCGAATTAGATCATTGGTCCCATGATATCAATCCAATTTTTTTCCAAGTAGGATAATTAAGTTACAGTGTGACTTCATCATAGGAAGAACTTCTCAATCTTGGAATCTCTCAGGATTACTTAAGAAACTCTAATTATTAATAAGTTTTTAAATTAGCATATAGCCTAATCTCAGTGCCAGCTACTCACACAAGACCTGCATTTTTCAGAACTGTTCAAGATGTTTGAATTTTTTTAGTCTTTCAGGACAGAGAGCAACCTCTTTGCCAGTTGAACCAAGGAAGCAAAACTATTTCTATTAGAAGAGCTAAGTCAGTTCTGTTCTGGGTTTGGTTTTTGTGGTCTTTTTGTAGCCCAGGCTGGTCTTGAACTCACACCAGCCCTCCTGCCTCAGCCTCCCAAGTGCTGGGATTATAGGCACGCGCTGCCACACCCGGCCTGCTCTGTTCTTTTATGTTTCTATTTTTATCCTACAAGCACACGATAAGTACCACTTAAGACCTCAGCACCTTATCATGTGATAGCAGGAATCCCAAAGTGAATCACTTTCACTTATTTCCATACCCAGATTAAATTCCATACTGTTACTGGGAAAATAAAGACTGCCTATGAGATATATAGTAGTTCAAAGTGAAATTGTTTCCCTTGTTCAGTTATTCAGGGTCGAGTGCGGAATAGAGAGCCGAATTTAATTAGTTCTACACACACACACACACACAAAGTCCTTTATATTGGAAAAAAGAGAAGACAAGAAAATTATATCATCAGTGGTTCTCAAACTCTTCTGTTGTGTTTTGTTTTGTTTATACCAGGGATTTATTAGATAATATATGTGTTCATGCCCTGGGGATGTTTCTCAAACACAACATGAAGCTCAATAGGCCAACACTTGGCATCACATATTACCTAAAGGACAGATAGTTCTATGAATTTTGTCAATTGTTCTTTTTCGAAAACATTTTTTAAATCCGGGCTCAAATAGAGGCTAGCTCACACGTTGCTATAACTATGTATCGCTTTAGTTACCTGAATTTGGAATAGCTCCTCCGCCTTTTTCTCATGTTAGTGTCAGGCAGGCATTTTGTTGAGTGTGGCTTAACAAAGTTTTATCTTGTCAGATTCAGAATTATTGATTTTGAACAGAGATAACACAGACATGAAGTGGTGTCCTCAGTGTGTCACATCAAGGAGCACAGAGTGTCAGTGTGTCTGCTGTGGGTAAGGTGCTGTCTTTCCCCCTTTCTCAGAAAATTTGACCTCTGGGACTTGATGTTCTTCTCTTATCTTCAGGATTCAGGAGCACTCTTTAATATCCTTTGCTCAATCTTCTATACTGAATCTTCTACTCCGCAACTTCAGAATATTGGACTATCTCAGAAATGTTCTTTTCTCTCTCCCTATTGCCTTTTTTAAGTACTTAGGACTGAACACAGGCCTTTGCGCTGAGCTACATCCCCATCTTTTATTTTAAGAGACAGTCTCAGTAAGTTATCCAGACTGCTTGAGCTTAGAGTCCTCCTGCCTCAGCCTCCTAGAGGGGTGGAATTACAGATATGCACCATCATACCTAGCTCATTTCTTGAGTATGTACTCATACCCTAGGAGATATCATCTAATATGTAATGGTTTTACATATCAGATGCATACTGATGGTTCACAAATTCTTATCTCCAGTTCTAGCGTCTCCTTGGAAATCCAGATTCGTATATAAAACTACCTACTTAACATCTCCATATATTACTATCTAATAGGTATCTGAAAAGACATGTGTTTGAAAACTAAACTCTGGACTTCCTGTTATTCTCCCAACTGCTCAAGGCAGTAACATTGGATCATCTATGACTCTTCCATTTTATTAAATATGATTTAATTCAATTTATTTGGTATAATTTTGTGTTTTCTATTTGATAATTTTCTGTTCACTGATATCCAATCATGTCAGCTCCTCCATCAAAGTATATTCTGAATTCCACTATTCCAGTAATTACCACCTCATTCTAAGATGCTAGCTCGTTATTATCTTTTGTCCTCTCTCTGTTTTATACTGATAGTTTCTATCTCTCAGAAGACTCACCTGAGTTGCTTCTTACTGAAAATCCTACTTACCCAATCCTCCAAAATATCCACTGGCGGGAAAACATATCAACTGTTCTATCACTCTAGGTTAGCTTTTCTGTTTTCAAGTTTTGGATAAAAAAATCATAATCTATACTTTTGTCTATCATTATTTCTGTAAGGTTCATTCATGTCACAGCTTTTATTTCTGTGTAGTTTTCCACTATCTATGAATATATATTCATGTATATATGAATATACCGTGTTTTCAGAGGCTGTTTTATTGGGCATTTAGTATTTTTCCAGTTTCGTCTTTTAAGAAAAATTGAGTGGTGAATAGTGTAGTAGATTTCTGACTGGTGGTCAACTTGTTACACCCAGCTGAACTGAGCTAGCATGATGCTGGGTGTGGGAGGCCCACCTGAGGATTGTTGCCAGCAGCATAAGGCAGAACTGGAGAAGCTATAGGTACGCTGTTAGGGATGCTGTTTGGAGATGCTGTTAGAGTTGTTGAAAGCTGTTGGTTTTCCTGGGTGTTCTTCTGGGGGACCTTGTCATGCTGGCTTTCCTGTTGAACTTGGCTGTTCTTGTCAGAGGAGGAACTTGGAATCTTGGAATCTTCATGTCACCGAGAATGGCTATGGCTCATTTTGGGGGAGCTTTGGTCCTCATCTTCAGCATCGCTTCCTGGCTCAAGAAGGGAAGATGAAGCCCTGCTTAGCCTCCTGGAGAAGCTGGTCATGTTGGCTTTCCAGATGGAAGCGCAGCTGTCCTTATCACTGGAGGAGTTAAGGACCTCCCTGTTGCTGAGGATAGCTGTGGTACCTTTGGGGGAGCTCTGTTGTCTGCATTGAGTTTGATTGATAGCTCCCATTCAGATCCCTGAGCCTGCTAGCACAGATCCTTCATTCTGCTTACATATACTTTTCAGCTTCCACCACCTTCAGGCCTTCCCAGCACGTATCCTTGAAGCAGGCCTGCAGGAGTCACCGTCGTGGGCTCTAGGCCTCCAGTTGGACTTGTAGGAGGCATTGTTATGAGCTCTAGATTTTCTGCTGGACTCAAGCAGGATATTGTGATCCAGGCGCTCAGCTGGAATCTTTGGTCTTTAGTGTGGGCAGATTTCCTACACTTTTTTTATATGGTTCTTTGGGGGATGCCTTATAAAATAATACTATAAAATGTGTCCTGTGTTGTTCCCCTTACAAAAACCCCAAACCACAACAAATATTCTGTTGTATTTTTGTGATCATATTGCCCATATTTCTAAGTATGTCTTATCACTCCTCTGTTCAGTGACTTCTCTTTGAACCTAGAATAAGTTCAGTTCATGTTCAAAGTCTACAGTCTGCGTAGTCTGTGACTCCTTGAACATAACATACCTCCAGTCTCCCCTTTATTGATTCGGTTCTAGCTATACTACCTCCTTCCCCTTCCTCAAACACACTCATGTGCCTATTTCAGAATCTTTGTACCTGTTACACCCTCTACTTAAAGATTATTTCCTCAGGACAGGCTTGTGCCTCTGTCTCATTTGGGAGCTCTGCATAAATGTCATCTCCTCCAAGGGACTTCCTCTTTGCTTCAGTCTGCTTCTCTTGACTGATTTGAATCATAGCACATCACCATCTGATACTGTATTGTACATCCGTTCATTTTCTGTCTCTCCTTCTGAGAGATAAACTCCATGAGAATGGGAGTTGTATTTGCTTTGGTCACTGTTCTCTCTCCAGTGCTTAGAACAGTGTCCAACCTATAATAAGTGTTCAAAAGCTGTTTGTGGGATGAACTAGATAGCTTTGTCTCAAAAGTTCCCAATTTAAGATGATGATGATTGAAGTAAAATTAAGAGGCACACTAACACAGATACATACAGAATACATTGGTATGAGGGAGGACAATGACTGAGTTGTGGCATAACCCGAGAAAGCCTCAACAAAGAGTTGGCTTTAAGTTAAGTGTTGGAAACATGTCTAATTGAGAATACTAGAGATCTCAATATATGGGGCTAGTAGAACACAAGGGTAAGTGACCATAAATTACATCAGGCATAATTGGAGAACATGGCAGGGACAGGCAAAAGTCCTTGGATAACAGGATAAAGAATCAGATTTTAAAGATAATGGGGAGCAAAGGTTTTTAAGGTAACAAAAGAGTCTAGAAGATTGATATTTCCATGTGTTTCACTGATCCTTACTACAGTAATCACACTGAAAATAGATTAATGTTGATTTGGTTGTCAGGGGAGTCCTGGCTAGGTTTCCAAACAGAAGTTCTTATCTCACCTCACTGAGTAACCAAGGAGAGCATCATGTCCTTTTCTGAGCCTTTTTATTCTCAGTAAGTATGGAATATGGGCTCCTGAGAGCCACCCAGTGCTGACCTGTGGTTCTGTTCATGTGCTTCAACTTGGCCTTAGGTCACAGTACTCTTTTAGATACCTTGGGGAATAAATCTTTAATAATTTGTTCTTTATTTGGTAGAAATAATTTAAAACTTTCAAATCTAGTCACTCTTAAGTTCAAGTTTCTTCTGTGATTTTGTAATCATCTAAGTCAAATACCAGAAAAGTAGCTTCCTGGAACACAGCTCTCCAAGCAGAAGTACAAGTCCTTTTCTGTCTGGGATGGGAATGCAAGGAAAGGAGGGGTGATAGAATGAGTCTTTTTCTTGCAGTTGTGATTCCAAAGAACCCTTACCCTGCATCTGATGTGAACATTGAGAAGCCCAGCATCCACAGCAACACCAAAAGTGTCTTGGAGCATCAACCAGGGCAGAGGGGGCGTAAACCAGGAAAGAAGCGAGGCCGAACACCCAAGACCCTTATACACCATCCGATCTGTAGCTCATCCAAGGCACCTGAACCTTTGAAATTCCCAAAGAAGAGGGGTCCCAAACCTGGAAGTAAGGTAGGTAAAAATGTGGGTTTTCTAGAAAGGAAAAGGTGTAATGAAAGGGGTGATTCACCCATACCCATCTACCTCAGAAAGGAACATATTTTGGCCCTCTTCTTTACCTGATATATGATTTTAAGAGCAGTGTATTAGATTGTCAGTCCTATTTATCTTCTTACGTTGGAGTTGGTGATTTAGAGATAAGATCATGGGAATAGAAAACAAATTTTGACTTTGAAATTCCTCATATTTGAGGGGAGTCTTATCTAATGTCTGCCATATACCAAAGGCCCTTGCTTCTCATTAACTGTCCCACTTTTCTGGGCATATCAACAGAGAAAACAAGCTGACACTGTAAGTATATATATTTTTGCTAACTCTGCCCTTTTCTTGATATCAGACCCTATATTAGTAACCATTATATACTATTATATAATTTTCACAAAACTCTGGAAAATAGTGTTAACATTATGTAATATTAAGTCAACTGAGACTTAGACATGTGAAATGATTTTCTAAGGTCACATAACTAGTAAACAACAAAAGGCTGCAATGATTAATCTCCAGATCTAAAGTCATTGATTCACTCCTACATTTTCACTCTCTATATTTCTTGAGGGATATAACACTTAACTTCTAGTTTTGGAAAGCTGTGGAGCCAAGCTTTTATGAGCAGTGTTACTGAAAATACTCCCTCTTAGTCATGCCAATTTTTGATGAATATCTTCCCCAAGGAAAGAATTGGTATGGAAAGAAAATTCCTCAATAGCTTCCTGAGTTCCCCTCTAGCATCATCTCCACGCACTTCTTAACTATCAGAGATTTCTTAGAATTGCATTCTTGTATTAGAATACTCGAGTTCCAATATGGAAATGATTCCTAGTTCTCCCTGAATTGTCCATTTTAGTCTCATATTCTTCCAAAGGGTTGGTTGGTTGGTCAATTTTTTGGGCTATATGATTCTTTGCTCTGATTGCTTTAGTTGACTTAAGCTGACCTAAGTTTTTTAAGGTTCTAATTCTTACAAGTTCTGAGTAAGTTTCTAAAGGTCAGTAGCCTAATCTCTTTTTCTCCTGCAGTACCTTGTATCTCAGTCTCTTGGGAGATGTTTAGTATATGTTGGTATATGTTTAGATTATGTTGATTGGATGGATGGATGGATGGATGGATGGATGGATGGATAACTTTAGAAATGATGTCACTAGTCTCAACTATCACTTACTGCCTTTGAATTTTCAGTGTCATATCCTACTAATCCTGTATAGCATATAAGGCTGTTTCTGATCCATTATAACTAACTCCTAACCTGGGTCCTAATTCACTTTCATCTTTGGTATTTCTTTCTTCCTAATGTTATAGAGAAAAAACTAAAGGCTCTAGGATGCCAAGGTCAGAGAAATCATGGTTTTAATTATATAGACATACCTTGAAGATGTTCAGAAAGGTAGAAAACATACCTGGGGGACCCAAAGATGGAGGCAGAACCAGTAAGAGAGACTCAAACAGAAGGACTTTGTTTCAACATAAAAGGAACAGTTAAATGTATCCCAAAATGAAAGTAGCAAGCTTCTGTCGCTAAAGATGTTCTGTTGGGCACTAGATGACTCTATGGAAGGAATATTTTCAGGCAGAGGATATATAAGTTTTTGATGGCTGATTGGGTTAAATAACTTTTAAGATCCTTCAAAACTCAAGAATTATGATTGTCCTCTGCTTTGTTCCCACAGGTGGTCTTAAACAGAGTAACCAAAGTCTTCTTTCGTTCCATTCTTAAAAGCAATCACTCTCATCCTGTCCTGTATTTTGTTTTGGCATTTGACTCCCTAACTCCCCTTCCTACATTTTTGCCTACTCTTATAAGAGTTACTTCTCTTCCATTTTTTCCATGAGCCTTACAATCTTTTTTGGAGTAAAAAGAAAATCTTTGAAGACAGACAGGTTTAGATCTCATCTCCACTTGCAGCCACTTGCAAGACTGTAAAATCTTCTTTGGGGAAGGCTGTGAACCTCAATTTCCTGTACAGTGGAAATGAGATAACATGTAAATAGACACAGTACCTGAAAATGCACCTAGCTCAGATAATAATAGTGCTTTCCATCTTTTTGCTTTCTTGTGGCATCTGATTACCAGGATTGCTCTTTCAGGGACCTCAGGAAATCTTAGCACCAATTCATTGAAGTTGGACTAGTCTTTCCCTTTAATCATGGCTTATTAGTTATTGGGATTTTCACTTTTTAGCAATATAAGAAAATAAGCAGGTGTCCACTTTTGACTAGGGTTTGTATGAATTTCCCAGTCAAGACTGTTTTATGTATGCCTGCTGCCACCAGTGTCATCTCTTTGAATAATCTACTTCTAGAAGACAGATTTTCACTGTTTGCAGTAGCTGGCCCTTTATGAGGCAGTAAAGGAGAATTTATACATCTCCTTGAGGCAATTTTCCTGCATTAGGCAGGCTTTTAGAAAACAATTTCTTGGAACCTTCTGAGATCTTTCTTCCCCAGTGACTGCCTTGAGGCATAGAAGAGACACCAGGTTTTTCTCATTTCCTGTTTATTAACCATTATTGCAGTTATTACATTAATACTTACTACATATGTACTAAGTGCCTTGCAAAGAGTGGTATTCCAAATCAGATCTACAAGGAGTTCCAGGCTGGGAGGGATGCTTTTTGTAAATGTATAATGCAATACGTTGACAAATGAAAAACAGAAAACAACAGAGGTAGCAGAAAGTTACAGGGAAACTAAAAAAGTTTCCTAGATTACTAGAAATTTGTAAATTAAATAAAAAAGAGCATCCCAATCAGAAAATTCAGTTTAACATTGTAAAGTTATGAACCAGGCACACCTCACTGTGGGTTTTATATGTATATAATTAGGGATTATTAGAGTCAGAGGTTTAAGGGAAAGAATGATATAACTGGGGAAAATAGAGTAAAAAGGATTATTTCCATGTTTGAAGAGAAAAAGTATAAAATAATGTCAATAGACTTAAACAATAGCATACTCTTTCCCCTTCTTGCTTTTATCTGCCCAATTTATAAAAAGTCTAGAATTCTACATAACAGTGTAAAGTGCACTAGGCACTAGTTCTTCAAAAGACCAAACTCTTTTACCTAGGTCAGAAATGTTTGCTAAGTATCTGCCATATGTACAGCTTTGGGCCAGATGCTGAGTGGAAAACAAAAATAAAATGAAACAAAAATAATTTTGTTTCATAGATGAATTAAGTGCTAGGAATAGAGGAACAAGTAAACAAGTTACCTATCATGGGTAGCAAACTTTTCCTCATCCGTTTTGACAGAGGAAACCTCGGACTTTGCTGAACCTACCACCCACTTCACCAACAATCAGCACCCCTGAACCGGACACCAGCACTGTTCCCCAAGATGCTGCCACCATCCCCAGCTCAGCCATGCAAGCCCCCACAGGTAAGAGCAGAGGACGGGACCAGCTGCAACAAGCCACAGGCTCCATTGTCTGCGTTATCTTACACTAATAACTAGCTTCCTGTCCATTAGTAATCCTAGGCAAAATCTTTTTAAAATGTTTTATCTTTAGCATTTGAAGTAGTCTCATATACTTTTATCAGAACAATCAAAGTAAACTTGGATAAGTATTCTGTGAATTCAGTGTTGAAGAACTGGAGCCCACTCTAGGGGATAAGGAGAAAAACTTAGAACTCTCTGGCCCAGCTCAGAATAATAGTCATCCTGCCAATTTAAGGCTGCTTCTTTGTTAGTGATTGTTCCACTTTGTAGAACCCTTCTACCATCCTAATAATGCCTCCACTTTGTTTGGTGTGAAACTCTTCTGGCTTTTTTTTTTTTTTCGGAACCTGGGATCAAACTGAGGACCTTGCACTTGCCAGGCAGGCACTTGTGTCCCTGAGCTATCTCCCCAGACTACTCTTCTGGCTTTTTAAAAGCAATCATTGATAATATGAAACCATTAATGGTCTAAGGAGAGTGAACTTGAATCTAAACACCAAATATCTGTCTCCCATAAATATAGACATATATCTCATTCACAGACTAGGAATTACAGATATCTCCTCCCATTTTGTAAACTAGTAGAGACCGATGATAGACAGACAGACAGACTAAACTATTTGTAAAAGCTCTAAAAGAATTACATCCTTAAAATAGACACACAACTTCCCGATTAAGTAACTGTAAAAATAATACTCATTTTATGTATAGATTCAGAGATGTGTAAAACCTTGTTTAGTTATTCTGTAGTCACCCCATCTTATCAGGGATGTCTAAACAATGAGAATGGGCCCCATGTAAGTTAGGCTGGTCTTCCTCTTAGAGGGAATTGAGTATGTCATTGTTCATATCCTAGAATGTTGAGAGCTAAAAGGAAAGATCTAATCATAGTTTCCTCTCTAAATAACCTATAGCAGATGACAGAGCCGGCCTATAACATGTATGTCCTTCTCTTGCCAGTCCTCTCATAATTTTTCTAAATACGCAACCTTTTAGGCCCATCCTGACACTGCATATGCTTATTCTGAGAGTATCATTAGATTAATGATATTAGAGTAGTAGCTGTTGTCCCTGTCCATGCATAGTGAAGAACAGATAGGCACTTTTGTGAAAATACTGATTGCATCTTCCAACTTCATAATATGCCCCCAAGGACTTTATACCTACTTGGTTAGCCCACAGCATTCTAGGGACCACCTCAGTGGCGAGGAGCCTTTTCAGTAGTGCGTGAAACCACAACAGCAGCAAAAGCCTCATGACTATGCCTCATTATTCCTATTAAATGACATGCACCATCTTTCCTTGTAATCAGTGGACAGGTGTGTCTCCTTTACCCTGATTTTCATGGCCTAGAGAGAATGGAAACTTACTGGTGTATGTCAAAGTCTACTGTTTGTCAGGCTATAGCATTGTGTGCTGGTTATTATGCCACCATCTTTTGATTGGACTTTATTACCTTGACATCACTTCCCTGTATGACCTTCATTTTACATATCTACACATAGGAGTAGTCCATGTTAGCTTTTTAGTCCCTTCAGTGGTAAAAAATAAAGCTACAGAGTTTGAATGCTATTTACCATACCATATCCTGTGTTACCTATCTTTCATTTTTTTTAACTGTACAACACTTTTGAATGTTTCTGTTTACTAGTTGTACAGTAGATCCAGTTAAAGAAAAACAGTCTATAAGACTTGCTACAAAAACAAAACAAATACCCACCCCACCCCCCAGCCTCTTATTAGTTATTTATTCCCAGAAGCAACCATTTTTAATTCAACTGTTTTGGGGAGGTTGTTTCCTTGTCAGTTTTTTGTTTCATTTCATTTAGTTTTGTTTTTACAGTATCAGAGATTAGGCCCAGGTCCAAGTGCTCTTCCACTGAGCTACATCTGATCTTCCTGCCTCAGCCTCCCTAATAGTTGGGGTTATGCCCCATGTATGACAGCACTCATTCACATGTTTCTTTTATTTACCTCCATATATCTAAATAGCATGTTAAGATTGCTTTTTTTTTTTAGCTTTAGGCATTGTTCTATTGACTACACACGTCAGAGGATGAGAATTTAACCCTTAATCTCCTTACCCCTTACCTAGCCACACATGCCTCCCTCGCCTAGTTCTCCAATATTATAATTTTGACTTAGTGTTTTGTTTGTATAGCTATTTTTATAACTAGTTTATAACTGTTATTCTCAATTGAGTTATATAGTATACTGTAATTAGTTTTCCTTTGTTGCACACTTTGTTTTCAAGGAAAA
>PVKN010015003.1:0-18780 GCA_004027915.1 Capromys pilorides
GAGTGTCTTTAGAGAAGACTAGCTGTTGGTTGCTGAGCTCAACTCATCCTAAATTCATGTTCAAATTCCAAAAAGTTTGAGAACTTAACATATTTTCCCTGTATGAAATAGTGGAAACCCAAACGATTGTTTCTGAGGCCCAAAAATTATACTTATAAATTAGATTTTCCAGGACTTTAATGAATTTCACCATGATTTCTTTAACTCTATTTTGGTCCTCACAGTTTTGCTCTTAACTTTACTGCTGCTATCACTAGCTTTTTTGGCAGCCATGGTTATGATATGTTATACAAAGTGCAAAAGAAGGCCCAATGAAGAACGATTTAACTCACTGACACAAGCATACACGTTGCGTGGGTGCAAGCGACACTCAGCGTGAAGTACCACCTCTTTATGTCAGCAGTGATTTGCAACATGTGACTCAGTCTTGGCCTCCACAGGTTTTGTCACGCTGGGCTTTCAGTTCAACAGTCAGGCAGAGTTACCAACACAGAGCAGAGTGTTTCAAACTTTGCTGCCCAGATGGAAAAGTTGGAGCTCGGAATGACTGCATGCCTCTTACCTTTCCTTTTTAATAATGTGCATGCAGTAAATCGCTTTCTTGTTTGCATGACTTCCTCCTCACATTCTAAATTCTTCCCTGGAAGAAATTCAAATACTGTCTTTTCAAAAATCTCCTGAATATAGAGATTTTGGATGATTTATGGGAGCAACACTCATTGAGGTAATACATTGTCACTTTTAAATATGAATAATGATGCAGCTCTTTCTCTTTTAGTAAATCTGCCCTATAATAAACTATCACGGCAGTATCCACAGATAATGATATAACAATTTTCCCCCAGCTATTGAAGCTGTTTAATATTTGAAGACAAAAAAATGAATCGCATACCCACCACTTATGTTATTTTGCTGTCTCTCTGATGTCCTGCGTGTCAGCATGCACAGTCAGCTTGCAATTCTGAGAACTGCGTCAACATTTATAGTAAAGCACATTATGCAGTCCACTTTAACTGATCAAAGAAAAGCCACGTAAAATGCACGTGCCCTCAGGTACAACCTAAAAGGGTAACTGCACTGTCCCAACTTCAAGACAGACACAGAACCAGGTGATATATTATCTTTACACTCTGTTTATCACAGATACATAACATAATCTACATCATGGGTCCTGAATTAGTTTGTGGCCTATTTCCTATAACAGAGCTGGCTGAGGACTTGTAATGAGGATGTGGGTACCCACAGGGCCTTGTAGGACCTCAGAGAGCCACTGAAAAGCAAAGTCTATGCAGTTATGAAAGAATTTGGAACAAATTTCAACTAAGGGGGATAAATATAGCTATTTTCATAGCATCTATTCAAATTTCACCCCTTACCACTTTTATTACCAAATGTCTTACTCTTCTTTCGTTGCTGGGACAAATACCTGACACTCAAAATGAGAGAAGGAAAGGTTTATTTAGCTCACAGTTACTGGAGGCTTCAGTCCATATTCAGCTGGCTCCAAGGCAGAGTGGCACATGGTAGAGGGCAACCTTCCATGGTGGCCGGCAAGAGCAAGAGCACTGGGAGAGAGATAGCAGCAGCTCAAGCAGCTAGCTTCTCTTCCTGCCTTACATTGAAATGCAAATCACCTGCCCCAGGGGAGAGGCAGCACCCACACCCACAATAATCAATTATAAATTCCAGAAACAGACCCAGGACGGCATGAGGCTTTGGGGGGACACCTGTACACAAACCATAACATCAAGTAAGAATAGTAATAAGGATTTTTGTCCTTTATTCCCTGTAGAGGAAACTTCCCAGAGTCTTGGGTCAGGTGTCTTTTTAGAATGAGTCCAATTGTGTACAGGAATATTCTTAAAACACCCCCTCTCTTTTCTCTCTCTCCCTCCCTCTCTCCCTCGCTCCCTCCTCCCTCTGTCTCTGCCTCTGTCACCCTGTGTGTGTGTGTTTCTGTATGCATACACAAACACACATACACACACACACACACACACACCTTTCAAGATTCTAAGTCTACTACTTCAAACAAACAATAAAAACCAAAGTAATGAAAGAACACCAGAGGGAAAGGGGGCTCAAGCCAAAGGCTGCATCAGTCCAAGGATCAGGGTGACACTGACAGGCTTTATCAAATGGATGCTTAGAATTCTGCATGACAGCTGTGTACAAACCTCTTCAACTTCACTTTCGTGCCTGAAAAATAGCAGCTTCACAGGGTGTGACAGATCACATCTCTGATAAGGAAAGCTGTCTCACCTCAGAAAGACTTGAGGGTTAGCCACAGTTCTATCTGTAAAACGTTCCAGTCACATCTTCTGCTCTCCACGTCTCACATGGAAAACACCAAAAGAAAGACCTGAAAGTAGAATGAAGCCCATCTCTTCCCCTCCAGCACGCAGGAAAGTTCATTCTATTGAATTTCAATAGCAGCTCTGGTTCCTTTTCAATTGATTTCAACATATCAAGCAACTTAGAAAGCTATAAGTATTTATAAGTTATTAGATGCAGAGGGTTTCAGTACTAATTTGGGAGCAGAGAGCACATCTTATGCCATCCCAGCAAGGTGGAACTCTTCTGGTGTCTCTGACACCTAGCACAATAAGATAGGACCTTAAAGGTTTTGGCCGGCCTGCCTGCCTGCCTGCCTGCCTGCCTGCCTGCCTGCCTGCCTGCCTGCCTGCCTTCCTTCCTTCCTTCCTTCCTTCCTTCCTTCCTTTGCTTGGAAAGGAAGGACTAGTAAACATCCATTAATGTAGTCTCTGGAAATTTCGACTTATTTCCTATTTATTACCCTTTGCACAATTAGCCTTAATTGCAAATGTGTCCATTACAGGTACTGCCCCAAATTATTGGCATCTGAACTGTCAGGAGGAAATCTCCTGCCTCTTCATCAACTAATTTACATCTTTTTCCATCATTCATTTAAATTGTTTTTCCGTTTTAAATGTCAAGAATCTGACTCTCATGCAGCACGAAAAATTCAATTGATTTTTGTGTTATATTTTCTGGTCGTCCCTTTTCTTAGTTTCTGAGAATTACTGACACCATTTTATACCCTAGTTCTCTTAAAAGATATGTGAAATAGAGTCTAAGAAGTAAACATATCTACAAAATAGATGTAAAAGTAGGTTCAGGAAATTGTACCTACATCACGCTTTGAAAGAAGGTCAGTTGGAACTGGAAAGGAGACTCCGGGGGCCACAATTCATTCTTGCCCAGTAAGCCACAACTGAACACACACGCGCATGCGCTCGTATGCACAGACACGCATACACACAGTACTCTTTTCTCATAGTTCTGCTAATGTCGACTTCTCATTGCCACCTGATCACGAATTCTTTATTTCTTCTCCCACACCAAATCAGCGGCTAAAATGTTGTTTCTCACTCCTGTTGTTTATGCCCAGGGCCGCTCCACCACCGACCCCCTTAGCTCATCTGCCTCCACCGCACACTTCCTGTCCCCATGTCCCTGCAATGCACACCTACTGCCTCCAGATAGCGCTACAGTAATCATAGCGCCCGCTGTGATGTTGACGTGTTTGATGAAGCTCCCTTGGCAAATGAAGCTCAACTTTCCTCCCTAAGGCTCGTGATGCTTCCAACTCTAGCTCCTATAACCTCTTGCACTGCTGTTTTCCATAAACACAAAGCTTTAATTAACTCAAAACAGGCGCGACCATCCCTTCCGCTGCTGCACCCAATCGAAGCGTCTCTCCCTGACCCAGTCATGACCACAGCTGCTTCCCAGGACTTCTCTCATGATCTCACAGCCCAGGGAGAAGTCTTCTAGTCTGAACTTCATAGCATTCCAGTCCCTCTTGGCTCCTGCCATTGTATGTATCCAGCATTTTCCTTTCTCTCGCAAACGACTTCTCTCATTGGAGAAAGCAATATGTTAGTACCTATTCCGTTGTTGTTGCTGTTTTCATGGTACCAGGCATCAAACTCAGGACCTTGTGTGGAGGACCACCTGAGCAGCTCTCCTTGAAAGAAGAGCAACTGTCTCCATTTTGGCTGAGCCTGACTCTATTTCCTCATATTGAAATGTACAGAGCTGGCCAGGACTTCTCATTATCCTCTCAACTGGCCTTAAGCAGTGCGTATTGGTCTAGCCGAGGTGCTGGTGGTAGTCTTTGAAGATGGTATACATATTTCCCTGATAACCCATACCTGCTACTCTCCAACACGAGCCAGTTCGAGACAGGACAAAGAGCCAATGCTCCAATGTTGGCTGGGGTCAAGCCTTGAGATAGAGGCTATGACTTCTTGGGGCCTGAAAGATTACACATCAGAGCTGAAACACCAGCCCACTGACACATGAGATACTGTTATGGTTTGAGTCTAGTTGTCCCCCCAAAGCTTCATGTAGTCATGGGGCAGGTACTTCTAGAGTTTAACTCATAATACACTGGGATTATGGGTGATCCAATGATGAGATTATGGGTTTGAGTACTACTGGGATTATGGGTGTGGTCTGAGGCAGATATCCTGAGGCAGAGAGCCTGAACATAATATAAGAGAGACAGAGAAACAGACTCCCTCTCTGTTGCCACTGTTGCTGTTCTGCTGCCATGAACCGCTGCTCTCTTCCATGTGCCCCTCTGCCTTGCCTTGGAGTCAGTCGAGTATGGACTGAAACCTCCAGTAACTATTAGCTAAATAAACCTTTCCTGCCTTCATTTTGGGTGTCAGATATTGGTCCCAGCAATGAGAGAAGAGTAACTGAGATAGATACTGTCTCAACAGCATGATGCAACTTAAGAGTAACTGAGATAGATACTGTCTCAACAGCATGATGCAACTTACTTCCTCTGCATATCCTCTCTGCATTTGGCAGAGGTAAATGCAGGCCACCTACCTAGCCCAGCTCACAGTGCTCACCTACTTCCCACAATTTTCTTTCTCAAGTCACTCCCCTGGGTGTGACCCTGGGTCGCTCTCTTGGTTCTGGATGCCATCTTCATGGCAGGACTTAGGGTCCCTTGGCTCCCAAATAACTAAAGGTCTTAGTGCCTTATTTTTCACCATGGGTTGCACTGTGAGTAGGAGACCAGGAAGGGACTCCGACAACCTTGCACTTGCCAGGCAGGCGCTATTCCACTGAGCCGTCTCCCCAGCCCCATGTACTCCATCTGTACCTCCACCTCACCTGTTTCACATTAGGCTCACATATATGTGGGATCACAGATTCTTCTGGATCCCTCCATTGGAGCATATTTATTCCCAGAGCCAATAACAGGAGAACAAGTAGATGTGTTGTCATCCCTGGGGCAATATCAATAATAATAAATCACATTAAGCCAGAAAATATATTGAGCTATATCTGGATGTTGGGGAAAGAATCTATTTAACATTCTTGGGGCCCCCCAAGTTTTTCAAGTGAGAGATGTAAGGGTTTTGGATGAAAATTTCTTGCATAATGCATCCCTTTAACTAGAAAACCCTGGTATGCAAACAGCTAAGCCATTCAACAAATACCTTCGGAGCCCATGGAAAAATAAAATGCTCAATCATAATTAGGGGATATTGTTCATTAAAACATAGCTCCAGCTGCACCCAAGATAACCTTGAAAGTAGCTGCACCTCTGCATTCAGCTACAATTTGTAAAGGAGAACTCAAGCCCTGCAATTCATGAGCTTTTGATCACACACCAGTGGGACGTCTCTGCCACACCTTCCTTTTTCGAGTCTTTACTCCAACGCACACCCCTTTTTCAAAGGTTTCAGAGGAGGGCAGACGTTTATAGCCCAAAAGAGAAATGGGACAGATTGTGAGTTTCACTTTTTTGTTGTTATTGAAGACAAGTTTTCCTTCTTAAAATTTGACCACTGGAAAATCCATTAGGTAATTACGTCCAACTCAAGAGACTAAGTCAAGATTGCTGCCACAGTTCCCTCTCCAGCAATTTTCCAGCCCACTACCCTAGGGAAACGTTAAAGTTATCCCCCCGATGGCTCCTTTCAAATTTCCCCCAAGCCTGGTACCACTGTAAAGCTTTAAACATAAACTTTATAACACAACTTGAACCAAAATTGCAAGCAGCCATTAAAATCAGGATCTCCATTTTTTCTAAGGCAGCAAGAGAATCAATTCTAGGCCCACATGGAAAAGGCAACAGCGAGTTTATGTGCATTTCTGAGTTAGTCACCATATCTGCTATCTCACAGTCTTAACATACAAGCATTTTTATTTTGTCTTGTCATTTTCCAAACAACCAACAAGTTCTTTGCTAAGACACAAAGATTTAGTTAGAATTTTTCTCAGCTGACACCACCATCAAGAAAAGGTTACAGTGTTTTCAAAATTCTCAAGCAATTCACTAATAGTAAGAAGAGGAGCAGTATTTGCCCAAAATCCCAAGACTCGCTGCATATGTTACAAGGATGTTTTTTAAGGGCGGAGACTGTGATAAAAAGTCTAATCAAAGTACACAGTACTAGGATCACTGAAGACCTGGGTTCGGATCTTGGCAACACAATTCACTACTGTATAATCTCAGATAAATTCAGTGAGGTCTTCATACTTTTGGTTCTCTTCTACAAAACAGGCATAACAACTACCTTACAAACAACTTCACATAACACATACAAAACACCTAGCACAGAGCATCTCATTGTCCAGAGTGATATTAATGGGTAAATATCCAACAGATATTAATAGTAATTCATGCCTTTAAATCACTAGTAAGCCTCAGGAAATTATAGTACTTGCATTTGGAAGGTGCTTGATTGATTCCTGGCAATAGATGCACAGCTTTTCTTTTAGTTTTTGCACTTCAGTCTTCCCAGTCCCCTTTGCCTCTTTATTTATGTCTTCATTCATACTATCAGGAATCCTCCACCTAGAGGACATTGTTTATCTTATGGTCCACAATGCCTTGTAAATTCAATGTATGAATGGTCTGTAAATAAATCCCAAACACTTAAAGCATTCCTTGTGATGCTGAGGAAAACCATGAACAATTAATGGTCTGTGTAGATTACATGTGTATTTTTCTCAGAGTGGTTTTCTGTTGGATGCCTATTTTCTTCCTGAAGTTACATGATATACTCCACAAAACAAGTCAAAGATACCAGAAATATGAATGACAGTGCAATTCTTGATTATGTATTAGAGCTGCTCCATTCATATTTAAGTAACTCTTGAATACATTCCTCTCCATGCTGTGTGTCAACCCAGATTCCATAGTTATAAAATTCCATAGGGAATGTGTTATTATCATTTCTTTATAAAATGGGAAACTGAGGCACAGAAAGGTTAATCCCCTTCCAGTGCAAAGATTCTATAACTCAATGAAACTTCATTCTATACCATTTACCTTGGAAATTTCTGTCATAACCATATTCTTCACAAAGCTATCTTGATTAAAACTTGCCTCTTTATAACAGAGGAAAAAATTTTTTACTAAAATTGACATAACTCCACATTCAGAGAAATCTGAGCTACTGTGAAGAAGTGTTTTCTATAAATCCCAAGCACTGAATAACTATCCTCAAGCTTTACAGTTGGTTTCCTTTCTAAAGAGCCAATAAATACGTCCTAGGTGCCTTGGCAAACGAGAGCACCACACTTCATTCCATGGAGGGAAACCTCAGAGCAGAAAATAATGGAATGAGTAAGTTATATTAAGAACAAAAGGCCACGCTAATAAGCACGAATGTAGTATCTTACAGGACACGTTTACACTACGCAAAGGACAGATACACTGAAGAGAGGCCTCTCGGAAAGAAGAAAGACTGAAGTTCAAGTGCATCAGTAGAGAAAGCCATCCCGGGTGAGGGACAGGGAACATGGGGCACACCACAGGTGATGGGCTAGTGTCTTTTCTCTGAGTGGGTGACTGAGTACAACGACAGCCAGCTGTAGCTGCAGCAAGACTTGACCACCCCCGTGAAGGTCCTGCCCAGTGGTTCCCACCTCTGCCCAAAGGTGAAAAAGTACCTTGTATGGCTGCTCCCTGGGCGATGAGAAAGAGATGGAGCGTGTTGCCAAATGGCCCTGAATTCCAGCAAGAGGCAGTGGTGACAGGAAGGTGTGACAATAATTACAGAAGGAACAGAAAGCACTCGGGCCAACTTGTGGTCTCAGAGTGCAAGTCATACACCCCAGGACTATCAACACGAGGCATTAGTGGCTTGCTCTTCCTGCCCAAAAGGTCAGTATTGCAGAAGACCTGCGCTCGCGAAGCCAGACACCCTCTGAAGCACTCTCCATGGGAGTCCAAGGACAAATAGTCTTAGGCTACTAGGGGAAGGTTGGCTTGCACCTCCTTGCTTCTCCTCTATCAAACCAGATCGTTTCTCTGATTCTGATGCACCACCAGGTTTGGGAAACACAGTTTCCATACGAGCACAGTACTGCTAAAGTTATCACTGAGAGGGCCGGCAAGATAGCTCTGTGGATTAAGCGCCTGCTTCGGCAAGTGCAGGGACCAGGGCTCGATCCCCAAGCCTGCATGCTGTGCTGGCCACTTCCCTGAAGTGCTGGCCACTGCATCTGGGCATGGTGGCCTATTCCTGCAATCCCAGCACTGGGGAGGTTGAAAACAGGAGGATCACTACGAGTGCAAGCTACGTAGTGAGACCCTGTACCAAACACATAAGTGAAACTAAATACAATGAAAGAAAAATAAAGTTATCCCTGCAGGCAACAAGACCATAGCAGAGGAAAGGAAGAGAAGAGGAAAGGAAAGAGGGGGGCTGGAAGGGGAAGAGAAAGGGAGAGAAAAGCTGAGGGGTAAAGAAGGGGAAGCGGCAAAATAAGGAAAGGAAATGTGTTTCCAATGCTGTACTTCTAGGCATGTAAATTCTTTGAGCTTCTCAGAAGACATGATTTAGAGGAAGACTGCTGTCTCATGAATGTCACCTCAAAAAAAAGCCACAAGCATGGGATTCCTATAAAATGATTGTAAGGGTCGAGTCCCAGCTGTTTCATCAGATCACTGTGAGGCCACGCAGACGGCTGGAGTGGCCCAGAAGGTCACAAACAAAAGGCTCCAGAAAGAAGAGACTTCGCCCCACTTGGTTCTGCTTTGCCTGCCAACCCTGTTCCTATGCGGATCCACCACTAAGAAGAAAGAGCTCCCAGGTCCAAAGATTGCACTGGTCTCAGATAAAATGGCTGAAGTAGTCACCTACGCTGGCACATCATTTCTTTACAGAGATGCTTGGTTTTGGACTCGGCAGAAGCTCGGTAGAAGCTGCACTACGCAAAGCAGCTCCTTGCTCCTTAGACCAGCCCAAGGCTCCCCAACCCTTGCTAATTCATAGAGTGATAATTCTTGAAAACAATAACAGAACCCAGTATCCCAAAATATCTCTAAAAGAAATCCATAGATTTCTTATATGGAATTTTAAACTTTGGTAAAGCAAAACAGGAAAATGCAGTTTTGCAAGTAAAATAATAACTCTTTCAACATATGAGGGCCCTTCTGAATAATTCAATGTAGTAGACAAGAGTAGGTCAGAGTGCATCTGCTTGTCTATATGTCTTTCCCCCAAAGCCTATACGTTTCATGAGAGAAAGGCCACGGCCACCTTGTCAATCATGCATCAGTGCAGACTTTAGGAAGTCTGAGGGAAAGCAGGCACTCAAATTTCTTCCTTAATCATAAATTAAAGGAGTAAAAATCATGAAGTACAATTTATGAAACATCACTATTCCCCAGGAGATTTGTCACTTTCAAATTATATTTTTGCTTCAATTAGTACTAAATAAAATTTAATTACGCAGTACATTGCCAGAGAAACGAAGGTTGGCAAAACTAGAACAAGGAAAGACAGAAGATTGTGGAAAACTTAGAACTACATCATCAATAGAAAATTTCATTTTGATAACTTCATCAATGATTTTCAAACGTCTTAAAAGTCAAGTACCTGCTTCTTGTGTTCAAATATTCCTCATGAAATTAAGACAAATTAGATGGCAACATTAATATTATAAGGAGTATACTACGGAGTGTATAAGAAAGCTATAAGCACATAGGTACTTGGGGTTCTTCCCTCTGCATTGAGCCCTCAGCAAAGGAGCCAGCAGTGTCCTGCAGGGTGAGGATTCTCAGGCCAAGACGAGCGCGGCGCCAGCCTCTGAGGCGTGGAGCTCAGCCCGTACCCGAGGCACGGTCAGCTATCAGTCAACAGTGATGTTTATTTTTGTTGATGTATTTGAAACATCTTTCCTGCCTGAAGGAGAATTTCCTTGGATCTCCATGTTTACTAAAACTGTCTCAAAAAAACACATGTAGAGTGGAATATGACTGATGCGCAGCACGCAGAACGATCTTTACCACATCACTTCATTGATTTGACTTTCTGTCCCAACATTGTGAGAGTAGATGTCATTTTAGTAAACTGGTGCCAGGACACACTATTTCTGCCTATAAATTCTCTTTGAAAATTCCTTCAGCAAATGACAGCTATTCCCAGAACACTTCCAGTCCCCTTGCCTCTTCCTCACAAAGGAAATAGAAGCACCTGCTCCAACTCACTAAAGTAGAAATTGACTCAGAGACCCCCTCCTCGAGCCTCAATTGTTTTTCAATTTCAAAGCTCTGTCCCTTCAGAATAAGCCACTTCTCACATGGAAGGGCTTAGCAGAGCTTCACAAGTCAGCTCTATTAATTACAGAAATCCTGAAATGCAGTTTTGCTTTCTTTTTCTCTTTTGATGTCCTAAATGGGCTGTCAGAAATTAATTCATAAAGGAGTAAAGCAACAGCTCCAAATTAAATCATCTGCTAATGTTTGCCTGAAATATGATTTTTATTCTAATACTGAACTGCCAATGTACAAAGTTGACTGACTTATTATTTAAAAAGAGGCTGAATATTAATAATAGACAACTTCACAGGTCTCTCTACAAAGGTACCCTGTAAGAGGTTTGTATTATAATAAAAAACACTTGGATTAAGAAAAATAGAAAATATTCCTTAGGTATTCATGCACTAGTTTATATTCATCAATAGTAAGAAATAAATGTTCAAGATGTACTTACCAATAAGAATTTAAAATACCACATTATTGGTTTGTACTGTGATACAAAATGTGTTAAAAACAGACGAATATCCTTATGGAGACTACAGTTCATGTCGTACTATGAACATTACTAAAAGAATGACTGGGGACTCATCGATAAAATACTAATTAAAACTGTTCGGAGAGAACAATGGATCTTGCTACATAAAATAACAAGAAAACTTGAATTCCTAAGGTTTACCCAACCCAAAGGTGAGGAGCAGCAGGGATCTCAGGTGTCCCATCATGCACCAGCACTACCGGCAACGTAAAAGGAGCACCGTGGACGACAGATGGGAACCCACTTTACTTCACACCAGGCAGAGACTTGTGGTCAGTTAATGATCGCTGGAGTTATTGGCAAGAGCGGCACCTCATTCTTTAATTAACATTAAAACCGTCTTTTTGGTTATAAATTCTCTCCAGTGAGTTCCATGCGTGTGAGGCAAGGGCTTCCAGCCCTGGAAGAAGGCTGGCTGGCAGCCCCGCCCGCGAGGCTTTCTGAGGCGTTTTCCCTGCTTTTGACTCTGCTTCCTCATAATGACACCATCTTTTCATGCCTCGCTTTTGCATAGGAAGCTGCAGGCGAGAAGATGAAGTTCTTTGTTTCTGTGATTTCAGTATTAATCTTTCCTTGTAGTCTCAGTCTACTCACACAAAACCAAGAAGCCTCTTCCAAGAAGGTGATTTATGAACTTGTAAAACCCAAGAAGTCAATCAATATGTAATGAAGTAAAGAAAAAAGAGAGGAAAGCAGGCAGGTGTGACAGCACACTTGGTCGATGGCAATTACTGCCAGGCCGGGATTGAAAGCACTTACTAAGACCTCCAGTTCTGATAAACACGGGCTGGGGAGCGACGCATTGCAGAGGGCACGCGCCTCTTCATTTTCGCTCCTGCTAAGGCACAGGTGATGAGCACAGGAGATTTTGCTCACTCTCCCCTCCCTCCCCCCCAATTTCCATGTAAACGACTCCCTGTAAGTTCATGTGAGGGAACATAGCTTAGCCCTCCCCCCCATTTCCATGTAAACGACTCCCTGTAAGTTCATGTGAGGGAACATAGTTTAGTTCGGAGTGAAGTCATCATGCCAACAATTCCATATTTCAAAAACAAACTTCAAGTATTGAACTTACATTTACACCACACACAAAGTGAAAGGCTTCCAATAGGCACATCACTACATTAAAATTTGGCCCAAAATGTTAAAAGTCCTCAAATTTAGCTGGGTGACAGATCAAATTGTTAATCTTAGTCATATGATGCTAGGTAATCCATTGTCCCTCTGTGAACCTACATTCATTTGGAACAAAAAAAAAACTCACATTCACATTGAAGTTTCTAATAGCCCTAAAATTCTATTATTTTTACATCTTATTAACATCAGCAATATATCAGTATCACTGAAATTTACTCTTTCCCCTAGGATTATCCCCTAATACAGGTAATTTTAAGCTCAGACTCTGACTCCAATATGTCACTATCTCTTCTTCATGCAGAAACTCTGAAGTCATATGTGAGTTGCAAGCACTATGCCATTAGCTTTTCTCAGTTTCCAGTAATTATTATTCCTCACAATGACAATATAAACAAACTAAACTGGGGAAAATTTGAGTTGATAGCAAGTAAGGGTTAAACTTCTCTACAGAAATTTAGTCTAAAGGCAAACTTCACTGTATTCTAGCAAAATAAATATTGCATTCAAAACATCCTACAGCTATTCTAATCATCTTTCGCCAACATTCATTACCTTTCATATTTACATCTTTCTTTCAGCAATTGAAACCGGAGGGAAAATATGCAGAGGGTAATGGCATCTCCACAAGACACAAGATGTAGTGTGGGATGTGTTCATTCAAATACTAGAAAACAATGCACTCTTCCAATTCATTCTCTATAATTTTTCAAATGCTATGTGACAATATCAAATTGAAATTGAGCCATTTCTACAAAAACAAAAGCTTTAATAACCAAAAAAAAATTAAACATAGTTATTTTTGGTGTGGGAGAAAGAAAATGATTGTGCAATAAAAGACAGGGAAAAGCCGGGTGTGGTGGTGCACGCCTGTAATCCCAGCACTTGGGAGGCTGAGGCAGAAGGATCAGTGCGAGTTTGAGACCAGCCTGGGCTACAGAAGTGAGCTCGCGGCCAGCCTGAACTACATAGTGAGACCCTGTCTCAAAAAGACCAAAAAAAAAAAAAAAAAACAGAAAAAGAATATAGGAGAAATAATTTTAATCATAGTTTTAATTTTTCTTTATTTAGGACAAGGTCTACAGTGTCTACAGGGTCTCACTACTAGATCGGACTCATAGTGGTCTTCCTGTTTTCAGCCTCCCCAGCACTGGGATGACAGGCATGCACCAACACTCTGTGCACCCCGGGGGTGGGGGTTGGGGTGACAGGACCAGCACAGCATGCAGTACTGGGGATCGAATCCTGGTCCCTACACTTGTCTTAGCAGGCCCTTAGTCTGCTGATCTCATCCACGTTTTCTACAGTTGCTTTACTAATTTACATTCTACCAACGATGTAAGTTTCCTTTTCTTCACATTCTCGAAAGCAATTTTTTTCCTCTTGTCTTTTTAATGACAGGTATTCTAAATGAGGCTGAGATTATGCCTCACTATAGATTTGCATTTCTTTGATTATAGAGACTTTCAGCCAGTTGTCTCCTTATATATCTGTTGACCACTTTTATACCTTCCTTTGACAAAAGTTTATTAAGATTTTGGCTTTTTTTAAAAAAAAAATTTAGAATTGGTTTCATTGAGTGTTTTTGCTATTTAACTCCTTAGACCGTCTAGGTATCAATCCCGTGTCAGATGTACGGCTTTTCTGTATCATGTATCATCTTAGCTCTGATGATTTCTGTCTTTTTTAATCTTTTTTCTGTGCCAAAGCTATTCAATGGGACATAATCTTGCTTGACAATTTTAGCTGTTTTTGATTGTGCTTTTGAGTTACAGTAAAAAGAAAATCTTAGCCCAGACCTAAGTCTCAAGGCCTTTTTCCTGTATTTTTTAGTAGTTTCGTGATTCAGGGCCTTACATATAACACATTACTCCATTACAAGTTGATATTTATGTATGATAAGACAGAAACATTTTCATTATTTACTTTTAATGTTTAAATTTTCATTTAAATGCTCTTCTCCTTTAATTCACTTCAGTTGTTACCTACAGGAAACTGCTAGAGATAATCTGAAATCTGAAGGCACAATAGCAAAACCAAGCATCTTAGGACAGGCAGGCTCCTTCAAAGAAGTCATCCGCAGCACGGACTAAATCTACCAGCAAGTGTCCGACAGTGCCGCATACCTGGAAACGCTTCTTGGGAAGGGAGATTTGTTCTCTCTGTTATAGAGGAAATTGGAAAATGGCTCCCTTCTGATCTGGAAAGGATAAGCACAGAAGTTCAAATTACCAACAAAGGTTCCTCATATGCCTGCAATTTTTATTTATGTTTCTTTCAGGTGGAAAGCATGAAGAGCAGGAAAACGAGTGTGAATCACATCACTAGTCACAAATAGCATCTACCAAACCAGGAAAGAGCAGAACACATCAACAGGCAAGAACTTGGAGGCCCCCAAAATGCCAGGGGGAAATTGGGGCTCAAGCCTCAGGTATAAAACAGGCAGGGGGACAGATATGGTCAGATATGCCTTCTCTCCCACAAACATTTCATGTGATTTCAGGGTCTAACATACCTCAAATCACTCAACTAAATTCCTGGCAACAGTCACCAAAATTCTACTTCCAGTGCCTAAGCCCATAGCTGTAGGCCAAGCCCCCCATTTTTCCTTGGAATTGCCATATCTCTGAAGTCAGTAAGAAACCCCAACATCTCTAACAATTTATAATCTTTCTACCTCTCCAAACCACCTACCACTCTCTTTAAGATTGTTCTTCACCTCTACTAATAGTCCTGACCCTTTAGTAAGTGAAAACTTCACTTGCTTCTCCCTTTAGTTTCCCTTAAGAAGCCCATTTATGGGTGTCTTAAGTCGTATCACCTCATGGCTATTTGTCCCATGTCTCTTGCCAGCCTGTAATAAGTCCTTTCATTTTTTATGGTTTCCCAATTGCTTTGGGCTCAGGAAAGTTTTGGACTCACAGCACCACTGTAATGTTGGTGTTCCATTCCACGAGCCCTGACCCCATCACAGCCCTCAGGCCTGCACAATAAACACTGCTTTTGTGTTTGCCAGGTTTCGTCGCTGTTGCTATCAGCTCTTTCCTCTCTGCCTACAAAAGTACTTGCTCTCCTCTTTCCAAAATCTTTCAGTCCCTACCCCCTCCTCGCCTTCGTTGCTGAACTTTTAGAAAGACCTTTCAAAGACCCCCATCTCCTCCTCCGCTCAACCCACTGCCACCTGGCAGGCATCTCTCCCACCATGCCAATGAAACTGCCTCATAAATGGCCACTCGCTTTGTTCTAACTCCAAATGCAAAATCCCAATGGGCTTTTTCAGCCTTATCCATTCCTGTATCCTTCATCGCACTGTGACAGTAGATAAGAGGAGTGTGTGTTTGTGTTCCTGCTTCCACTGCACATCTGATCCCTTGACTTTGGGGGCTCCCTGGGATTATCATTCCTCTGCCTCTTTTTCTTGTGGTTCCTTTCCTCTGCCCAGTTTCACCCCTGGATAATGTCAGAGTTCTGTCCTCAATGCTTACGTTTTCTCACTCTAAGCTTGAATTGTGAATTATTGCCTAAGAGCCAGATGAGCCAATGGCCAGGTTTTATGAATGAAGAGTCATGAAACACAATGAAGCTTCTACACCCAGCAGCAGCTGCTACCCAACAAAAAGGTAAATATGAGGAGTAATAATAAAGGCAGAAAGGCCAACAAGGTGTGAAACAACTTTCCGATCCTCTGCAGCAAGCCTATCTCAAATGCTCCACAGTATGCTCGCCAGACGGTGGGCCAGACCCCCAGCACAGACCTCACCCAAGACCTGTGAGAAAGGCAATTGTTGAGCTCCACCTACAGATAGATGCCAAGGCAGCGACTGCGGGGCAGGCCACAGGAATCCATGTATGACCAGATCCTCTGGGTGACCACGATGCTCACTAATATCTGAGCGCTGCTGGTATACATACAGTCACACTGGAAAAGCTCTAGGGCCCCAAGTGCCATCCACAAACATGAGGGTGAATGATACAGGCAAGGAGCAAAATGCAATCTCAGGTCCCGAGCCCACATGAAACAAATACAGGAGTCACTACCATACAAGAAATTGGGAATCATACAGCCAAAATCTCTGAATTCGTAGCATCTGAAGTAAAGAAACAAATGCAGAAACGTATAGAGGAACTTGGATTGGAGGTAAGCTCTGAAGTTAAAAAAGAAATCTTTGAAGTACTAGAGACTGAAGTTAAAAAACAGCTGCAGAAAAGCATAGAGGGAATGAGATCAGAAATAATTTCTGAACTTGAAAAAGTCATTTCTAAAATAATATCGACTAAAGTAGAACAACTGCAGAAAGGTAGAGAGGAAATGAGAATAGAAATAACCTCTGAAATAGTAAAAGAAAGGAAAACTATAATAAAAGACTTAAGTGATATTAAAGAAGACATGGATAAAAAATTAGAGAATAGAAAAATGATGGATTCCATGACTCAGCAATGTAAGAAAGAAATAAATTGCCTGAAACAGTATCAAAGAGATATACAAGAAAACAAAATCTCAATCACAAGCTGGCAAAACTGTATGAATGAAAGTGAAGATAGAATCTCAGATCTTGAAGACACACTCACAGCAAGTGAAAAGGCAAGAAAAGATCTCTCAAAAACAACCAGGATGCAGGAAAAAATAATTCAACACCTGCAAGATGATGCGAGAATGAACAACATGAGATTAATAGGAATCAATGAGAAAGAAGGAGTCAATACAAATGATATGAAAAGAATATAGACAGAAGTAATAGCAGAAAACTTCCCAAATATGAGAAAACAATCAGATATTCAGGTAACTGAAGCATACAGAACGACAAATAACATCAACATGACTAAAAACACATCAAGACATATAACAATCAAGATCCCAGAAATCCAGCAGAAGAATAACATACTAAAAGCTGCTAGAGAAAAGAAACAGATCACATTTAAAGGAAAACCCATCAGAATAATGGCAGATTTCTCTTCACAAACCATAAAATCAGGAAGAGCATGGAGCAGAGTGCTTCAAGTCCTCCATGAAAACAAATTTAAGCCCAGACTGCTATACCCGGCAAAACTCTCTTTCAAGTACGAGGGAGAAGCAAAATACTTCCACGACAAGGAACAACTAAAGAATTTCATGACATCAAAGCCAACACTACGCAGTACACTAACAAATATTTTAGAGAGGGAACAAAAGGACTTGAACTCAATAAATGTGAACAGAAAGATCCCACCAAACAGGACAACCAATTAAACATAGGAGAAAAAGTAGTAAACAGTAGTCAATAAAAGTCTTGTCAATAATAGGATAATACATTTCAATTATAACTATCATTGCAAATAGACTCAATTCTCCAATTAAAAGAAGTAGATTGGCAGAGTGGATAAGGAAAAAAAAAACCAACAATATGCTGTACACAAGAAACACACTTAACTCATAAAGAAATTCATAGGCTAAAAGTGAAAGGATGGAAAACAATACTACATGCTCCAGCGCCTCAAAAAAAAGCAGGGGTAGCAATCCTGTTTGCAGACAGTCTAAACTTCAAACCAAGATTGATGAAACGTGACAAAGAAGGTTACTACATACTGGTCAAGGGAAACATTCAGGATGAAGAGGTAACACTCATAAATATGTAAGCACCAAACACATGAGCAGCAAATTATATAAGACAAACCTTAATGGACGTGAAGAATCTAATATCCAATACTTCAATGTAAAAGGGAGACCTTAACACTCCCCTATCTGAAAAGGATAGGTCAAGCAAACAAAAAATTAGCAAAGAAGTAGCAGAACTGAAACAGAATTTGGAACAACTGGACTTAGTGAACATACACAGAGTGTTCCACCCAACCTCTTCAGAATACACATTCTTTTCAGCGGCACATGGGACATTTTCTAAAACAGACCACATAGGTCCATAGGTCTTGCTTAAGTATATGCAAGAAAGCAGAAATAATCCCATGTATATTATCTGACCTTAGTGCAATGAAATTGGAAAAAAAATGGCCAAAGAAACCATAAGAACTTCAGAAATACATGGAAATTGAACAACACCCTTTTCAGCAACCAGTGGGTTACAGATGAAATTAAAAAATATCTAGAATTTAATGAAAATTCAAGCACAGTCTACCAGAATTTATGGGATGCAATGAAAGCAGTTCTTAAAGGGAAATTTATAGCTTTGAACTCACACAGTAAGAAAACAGAACAGGAACAAATACTCTCATGCAGCACCTAAACCAACTAGAAACTGAAGAGCAAACAAAATGCAAAGTGCAAAGACGGGAGGAAATTATAAAGATAAGAGCTGAGATAAACTCAATTGAGAGGAAGAAAACAATACAAAGAATTAATGAATCAAAAAGCTGGTTCTTTGAAAGATTAAACAAAATTGATGAGCCCCTAGCTAACCTCATCAAAAAGAGGAAAGAAAAGATTCAAATTCAAGCAATAAGAAATGAAAAGTGTGAAATTACTACAGACCCAGCAGACATTCAGAGGATCATTTATAGCTACTTTGAGAATCTTTACTCTCACAGAACTGAAGACACAGAAGAAATGGACAGATTCCTAGAAAAGTACAAACTA